>CAUYQG010105949.1:0-21915 GCA_963574415.1 Tarsius wallacei
AAATGCCATCATTTAGTTGTGCAACTACTATCTCAATTAAAGTGGGAACATTTTTCAGCTTATGCACGCAATCCTTCAAAGTTAGGGAAGGTCTGTCAAACAGGATCCATGGGGCTTTCGCCTCCGGCATGGCCGCATTTGGCTGGAGACTTTCTCACAGCCGTTGTTTTTCCTGTCCTCAAGTCCCTTTTACCTTACTTTCCTTAGGGATTGCGGCTTCCGGCACAACTCTAAACCTATATGTCTGAGATATTTTCATGAAACAATTTTTATTCCAATGTCTTATCTTTATGCAACATTCCTAGCAACTCTAATTAAATAAAAGATATGCTACCCATCATCCCAAATAACAAAATATTACAAGTGAAGGCAAAATGTGAGCTGTCAATTATGTACACTATAAGTCACCAAAGCCATATCTCTTCTCACACTGTTGAATGGCTATTATCAGTCTAGTATCTGATTATGAGAATGCACCCAGGAAAGAAAATCAGAGGCTGGGAGGAATCTTATTGTCCCACTGTCTTTTCCTCAGCCACTCTACTGAGTCGTTTTGTTTAAGCCAGTCAATTTTATAGTTTTTATGGTACTGAATGCTTGCCACTTGAATTACTCTAAGTTTCTCATTTTTCAATCCAAATATATGCTAAATTTTTTCTTCAACAACTGTGAAGGATGTGCTTAGAATTGTGGAGGTAGAGGTATTTTTTGGGACTTTTTCTTATTGTCAGTGTTGAATTGTATATTTCAGAATCAGCATAGAAATGACTTTGGGGTAGAATTCTACTGCTAAGTAGGCCATAAAACCAGGAGGGTTTCTTGGGAATAAATCTTAATGACTGAGGCAGATATCATGTGCTACTGAGTCATCTGAATGTGCTCAGGGGTACCAGTTGCTCATATGTGCATTTGTACAAATTACTAAAAATCTTCCCTACCTCCAGATAACTTACTTCCACATATAGAAAATTTTTTATAATGTATTAATTTTTTTAAAGTGATACTTTACTGTCATATTCAAGAAAGTTTTTTATAATGAATATATACATCTATCATGCCCTCAGTGTGAGTGGCTCACATGTCAATTTAACAACTTGTCTAATATGCTCACAGAGCTCTGCATGAATACCCTAAAGTTCACATCCTCAGAGGTTAGTAATTCTTGGCCATATATATTCTCTTGTAAAAGCTTAATTCTACATTGATCTTAGAGGGCTACGGTTTCAAGGATGTAAAACTAAATTGGTTAATGGAAATATTTAGTCCAAAAGTGCATATAGGATTCAGCTCTAGAAATATCAGAGGCAAACTCAAAGATCAGTAAAATTCCTCTTCTTTTATATAAAGTCAACTTCTGGTATACTTATAGTGGATAAGTGATTGATGAATCACTGATAGGAACTGTAGAATCATAATGGAGAACTATTGAGATTATCCTAAGTATTCTCTTTCTAATCACACAAAAACTTCAAGGGTTGACCTGAAATAAGTGTTGATGCAGACCTCTGAGACCATGAGCTTCTGAAATGTCAATCCAAGAAAATATATAAAGTTTGAATGTAAACCCATGCTTAGTTCATTCTGGGCTGCTATAACAGACTACCTAAGGTTGGATAATTTATAATGAACAGAAATGTATTGGTTTGCAATATTAGAGGATGGAAAGTCTAATATACTACTGGCATCTGGTGAGGGCTTTCTTGGTTTGTCCACATATGTTAGGGGCAAATAGGTAGAGAACAAGAGGGGAACAAACTTGCCATATTATAGTGGCACCAATCCTTCTCATAAGGGTAGAGCCCTCATGGCTAAATCATCTCTTAAAGATCTCACCTCTTAATACTGTTACAATGGCAGTAACATGAGTTTTGGAGTAAGCATTCAAACCATGGAATTCTGCCCCTGGCACAAATATATTCTCGCCATCTCAATAACACTAAAAATCTTAACTCCTTTCAGTATCAACTCAAAAGTCTAAAGCCCTGAATCTCATCTAAATCAGATATGGGTGAGATTCAAGGCACAATTAGATGTAGGCAAGACACAGTTTTCCTAATACTGTTACAATGGCAATTAAATATCAATATGAGTTTTGAAGAGGAAAACATTCAAACCACTGCAGCCTATGATAACATTTTAATTCAAGTAGTTTTAAAGGATCTCACCCAAGAGAATTGAAAGGTGACATTTATTTTTCACTATTCCAATATATTTTTCAATACTTCAAAAATTTCAGCCTCTTTTAGTACCATAAAAATAATTTCAAACTTTTAATGTTTTCTTCTAGTGGGTTCTTGGCATCTTTCAGCACCTGCCCGTAAACATTCTAAACATGCCTGAGTTATGTGAAGAGTTCTTTGATCTTTATTTATAGATGGCTATTTAAATTTTCTGCCTCCCTTGTCTATCCATCAGATAAAAACCCCAAAGTTACAAAAATCCAGCACAGCAATTATGGATAATATGTAGTATTATCTTAACAAATACCAAAGGAAGCAGTAAATACCTTAAGCTGAATAGCTGTATTTACAGATAAGGACATGCTGGATATTAGGAACTATTGTGACACATAAGCCACATAATCTAATAGTCATATTTGAAACTTCATTATATTTCCATGCTTAATGATATTCAGAACTCTTGGTTTTTATCCTTATCTCCACTTCCTTATGGGAACACTCACCCCTTTCCTTGGCTTAGGTGATATATCTTCCTAGTTTTGCCCAGCATATTTGTCCACAACTGTTCTGTTCATTTGTAGGCCATCTTATACCTGGCCATTGGAGTTTGGACCATTCGAATTATTTTCTTTTCATTATATGGTAATTCTTTTATGTCAGCAGTATAGCCCTACATGTAGTAAGGAAATTGAATTTGTAGTTAAACGTTCCAAAGAAAATTGCAGGCCTAGATGACATCATTGATATATTAAGTCAAGCAGTTAAGAAAGACATAAAACCAATTCTATTGAAGTTTTTCAACATAATAAAAATGAGGACCTATGGGCCTATTTCATAAAGATAGTATTACTCTGATACTAAAACTAGACTTAGACAATCACAGATTATTAATTTACCAACCATGTCCTTCATGAATATAGATGCAAAAACCTTAAATAAAATATTAAGAAACTTAATATTAACAGAGACAAGATGGGGCATTGTAAAAATGATAAAAAGTTTGATCCACAAAAATAAATATATATGCACAAACAAAACTGCAAAACATATGGAATAAAAGCTGATAAAAATAAAAAATATGGAAAAATTCAATAAAAGCATCAAATGATTATAGAACACTTTAACCTCCAGCAATAGAATACACATTTTTGTCAAGTATCCATGGAATATTCACTAGTATAGACCACATGTTGGATAATAAAATAAATTTCAAGAAATTTAAAATAATTAAAATAGTCATGTATTGCTTAATGACAAGGGCGTGTCCTGAAAAACACATCATTATGCAATTTCACCATTGTGTAAACTTCATTACACAAACCTAGATGGTGTTACTACATATATGGTATAGCCTAAAGTCACCGTACTGAATACTGTAGGCAATTGTAACACAATGGCAAGTATTTTTGTATCTAAACATAAAAGTTACAGTAATTATATGGTATTATAATCTTATGGGACTGCCATCATGTATGTGGTTTATCACTGACTGAAACATTATGTGACTGCAATACTGAGTGTGTTCTCTGTCTACAATAAAGTTAAACTAGAAATTATTAACAGAAAGATAGCAACAAAAAAAAATCCAAACACTTGGAAAGTAAGAAACATACATTTAATTGATGCATGGGTCAAAAAATAAGTCTCATGGGAAATTAAAAAATACAGTAACTAAATGGAAATGAAAATTAAGCATATGAAAATTTATGAGATGCAGTTAAATCAGTGCTGAGAGGAAAATTAATAGTACTAAAATTCTTACATTAGAAAGAAGAAAGTATATCAAATCAATAATTTAATTTCCAAGTAGAACTAATTAGGAAACGAAAAAATAGACCCAAATCAAGTGAAAGAAAAAAAATAATAAATATCAGAAATCAGTGAAATTGCAAGCAGGAAAACAATATAGAAAATCAATGTAACAAATAGCTTGATAACTTTGGTGATTGCACAGATCTACACATGTGATAAAATGACTTAGAACTATACACACAATTTATACCAATGTCAACTTCTTGGTTTTAATACTGTACTATAGCTATTTAGCCAACAGAGAAAACTGGACAAAAAATATACAGAACCTCGATATCATCTCTTTAACTTCCTGTGAATCTAGTATTACTTGAAAATAATAAAGAAAAAATTATTAAAAATTGGGCAAACATTTTGAACAAACACTTCACCAAAGCAGATCTATAGACAACTAAGAACATGAAAAATTGTTCAATATCATTAGCCATTAGGTAAATGCAAATCAAAACCATCATAACACACTTCACATATTGTTTACAATATCTAAATTTTTAAAAAATATATACAAACCAATAATAACAGACTGTAGCCAGGATGCAGAACAACTGGAACTCTTATACATTGCTGGTATAAATGCAAAAGTGCAGATACTTTGGAAAATAATTTGGCAGTTTGTTCTATAGGTTATCAGTCATTTATCATGAGACTCAGCAATCCCAATCCCAGATGGTTACAAAAGTCAAAAACCTATGTTGCCACAGACATGTACATAAAAGTTCATAGTATCTTTTTTAATAATTATCAAAAACTGGGAAAATCCCCAAATATCCTTTAACCAGTAAATGGATAAATGTATCACTATATATCAGTGCTGTGGAATAATAGTAAGGAATAAAAAGGAACAAAAACCAGTGATGTATACAAAAACAGAAATAAATCTCAGATTAATTATGCTAATTGGAAAAACTCAAAACACAACATATTGTATGATTCTATTTATATGACACTTAAGGAAACTACAGGGACAAAAGAGGGCAGTATATGTAAGAATGAGGATGGAATGTGTAGAGGATGACTGGAAAGGGTGTTGTTAAATTAATTTTTTTTTTGAGAAAACAGAATTCATTGAGAGGACAGAGAAGCTCCCACAATGGGAGGGAACCCTAAGGGATTGCTCTGTTAAATTAATTTTAGCCTAAATCTGCCTCCTTTTATAGTTTAAGTTTCTCCAAACATAATGAACCACAACTTAACTGGATATGTAAACAGACTAACCTACTTTTGTGTTACTCACCAAGTTTCAGTCAATCAAAGGTGGCCAGCTCTTTAAACTGGGTTCAAATAAGGCAAAGGTCGAGACGCTTCCGTATCTCACTACACTTTTCTTTATTCCACGTTCCTTTTCTTTCCATAAAATCTTCTTTTCCCAGGTGGCTTTTCTGGAACCTCTCTAAGTCTACTCTGGTTATGGAGGCTGCCCAATTCATGAATTTTTCTTTGCTTGATTAAATTATGTTAAACTTAATCTGTTTAAGTCTTTTTGGTTTTGTTTTGTTTTTTGTTTTCAGAGGCAAGGGACCTTTTAGGGTGATGAAACTGCTCTATATTTTTTATTGTCTTGATGATTATCACCCTTTATGTATTTTTAAAAATTCCAAAAAGGTAAATCATGTAAATCATACCTCAGTATTAAATAGAACCAAGCAAACAAACAAGAATACCTAAACAAAGAAACATAAATTAAGATGATAGGTTAAGTTTAAAAATACCACTTATCTGACCAGGTGCGGTAGTTCATGCCTGTAATCCCAGCACTTTAGGAGGGTGAGGTGGGAGAATTGAACCCAGGAGGTCGAGACTAGCCTAGGCAACATAGGGAGATCCTATCTCTACAAAAAAATTGAAAAAGTAAAAGCCAGGTGTGGTGGCATGCATCTATAGTCCCAGCTACTTGGGAGGTTGAGGAAGAACCCCCAAGTCCAGGAGTTTGAGGTGGTGGTAAGCCAAGTTCATGCCACTAAACCCCAGTCTGGGTGACAGAGAGAACCCTGACTCAAAAAAAAAAAAGTACCACTTATTCCAATATATGAATATGTAACTTGACCTTTTAAAAGACAAGATACTCAGATTAGATAATAAATTCAGCTATGTACTCTTAACCAGAAATATGTCTAAAAGATATGGGCACAGAAAGTTTGAGAGAAAAGTATAGAAAGTATGTGTCACATAAATAATTACAAGAAAAATGTTTTAATAATATTGTATCAGATTGTATTAAATACATTTTAATGCAAAAACCGAAAACAAAATGGAAAACATATTATTTACCTCCATGGGGAACTTTTAAATGTAGTATATAAAGGTCTGATAAAAAATTCAACTAAATGTTAACATTTTTTACATCTGATTACATTGGTACATAATAGTCTTTCTTGTTTTAAATATTTTAAATTTTAAAACAAGCATAAAAAGAAAATAAACAATTGCAAAATATAGTAAATCTCTAGGCATTCTTAACCTGGAGAAATTTTCTAGGTATTTATCTCCACCCTTTAATTTCAGTGCTCACTAGTAGAGAAATATAAGGCCCAAAAAAGGCCGATAACAATTGTGTAAACATTTCAAGAAAAGGAACTAAAAAAAACTTTACAAATGCTACAAAAGCCTCAAGATGGAACATGCAAACCTGATAACAACATTGCAGGAACATGCTGTTTAGGCTATGAGAAGTAACTGATCACTGTTAAGTAATTCTGGTATTCCAATAACCACAATCAGTTATTTTGAGCCAAATTCCCACAAGTAACCCCTTAGCACAGCAGTTTCAACATGTAAGCCCCTCAGCACAGATATAACATTAGCCCACATCTTTGCAGACAGCAGACAGTCTCCCTTTGCTGCTTGCTCTGCCCACTGCTCTCTTGCAGCATATCTTTATATCTTTCCTTTAAGAAGCCATCAAGAGAGCAGGCAGTCCACAGAATGGGAAAAAAATATTTGCCAACTGTATATCTGAAAAAGGCCTAACATCTAGGATCTACAAGGAACTCAAATGCACTGAAAGAAAAAAAAAAAAAAAACAGCCCCTTTAAAAAGTGGGCAAAAGACATGAATAGGCACTTCTCAGAAGAAGATATATGGGCAACCAACAGACACATGAAAAAGTGCTCATCCTCACTCATCATCAGATAAATGCAAATCAAAACCACATTGAGATACCACCTAACCCCAGTAAGAATGGCCATTATTAATAAAACAAACAACAACAGATGCTGGTGAGGATGTGGAGAAAAAGAAACGCTTCTACACTGCTGGTGGGAATGCAGACTAGTGCAACCTCTTTGGAAGACAGGTGGTAATTTCTGAAAGAACTAGAAAGAAATCTACATTTCTTAATTCACAACTGGCTTAGTGAATTTTTTCACCACCCATGCACAACTCCAGCCTCAACGAAGTTATGCACATGACACACTATCGTTCATTCCAATTTCATGTGAGCATCTCTTTTATGGTTATGCCTACTCATATCCACACACAAATGCACACACATACAGTCAACATCCTAAATTATTATTCCCAACAGCTAAGTTTTATTTAGAAAATTATTAATAAAGAGTGTGAACACTGAGGAAAATACATTTCCTACAGCAACTAAAGTAAGTGGTCCCCTGGTATTAATTAATAGCAGCAAGAGATGAGTAGGGAATTTTAAAAAGTAAAATTAAAGTGATTTTAGAATAATGAGTAATCATTAGACGCTTGTGTCCTTGCAAAGCACAAAAGTAGAACAAGTAAACAAAGAATGTTAACAGGAGATTCAGACAGTGATTTGGATTAGTATAACCAACATTGTATGTCTTTTGAAAAAACAGGAGGTGTGGCCAACCAAGTCTTAAGACTGGCAATTGTTTTATGCCAGATTTGCATGTGATCGATACATCTTTGATTAGACAGTAAGTGGCCAGGTATCACATTGAATTTATTTTCCTTCTTGATATCTGGAAGCAAGCCATTAACCTTGCTGAAGTTCTGCCCTCACATGTTCAGCAAATCAGGAAGATATCAGAAAAACTGCTTAGATGACTGCTGGTCTCTTTTTTTTTTTTTGAGTTGAAGTCTCACTCTGTCACTCAGGCTGGAGTGTAATACCATCCTCACAGCTACCACAGCCTCGACCTGTTAGGCTCAGGCAATCCTTCTGCCTCAGTCTTCCAAGTAGCTGGAACAACAGGCACATGCCACCATGCTTAGCTAATTTTTTGATTTATTGTAGAGACAGGGTCCCACCAAGTTGCCCAGGCTGGTCTTGAACCCCTGAGCTAAGGCAATCCTCTCACTTCTGCTTCCCATAGTTCTGGGATTACAGGCGTGAGCCACCATACCCAGCTTAGTCTATCTCTTTTCAATGAGAAAGTACAAAATAAAGTGAGACCAGTACTTGGTGTGAAAATGTCTTAAAAATTCACACTTAAAAAATATTTTGAGATGTACAAAGAGAAAAGGGTGCTATGGAATATTCCCGGAAAAGAAAGCCTAGAGGCAGAAATGTCATTTTGCTTTTGTCTGTGTCACCAACGTCTAGAGCAATGGCTGCACACAGCAGAGGCTTACACAACATTTCAAAATGAATGGGTAAAAAATGGAAGCCTCTGTGAAGTAGAAAGGCAAATAATGCCAAAAGTTTATAACAGCTGGGAAAAGTAGTTCAGCCCCTAGCTGCCTTCTCTAGCCATTGCTTCACAAATCACATCTGCTGAAAGGTTCAACACACATCGGATGTGTATCATCAGACACCAGATAAAATTAATTAACTAAGGTTTGGGCTGCTGACCAGAAAGAAGCCAATTCAGAAATTTACCAGAGTCTGTTTCTAGAGCAATGTCACTGAAAGATTCAGAAGCCTACAGTTAGAAGGTGACGATTAGGGGCAGGCGAGGAAGGACACACAAAGATAATCCAAAAGAACATTTAGATTTAGAACAGAAAGTGGATGAACAACAGTACAAACTCTACGGACAGAGAGTGACAGAATTGAGATTCCATGTGGCCCAGGAGAAAAAGTGATAATATAGTTTTTCATAACTGCCTAATTGCTAAAATAATTAATTGGAAGACTATTAGGTTGGGGCATCTCCACAGCCCTGGGTTCCTACGTTAAGGTAACAGGAATCCAAACAATGTAAATAGTAAAACAAAACTTAAGCTTAACCAATCAGAAATCTCCAACTAACCTCCATCTAGGGACTTTTCACTGGAATGACCCAAACAAGCCTAATAACCAGTCAGATATTTTCCTTGCCTTACTTTGTGTTCACCTTATTGCCAAAGGTGGTGGAGTTCTGAAACACATGTGGTCTGGTGCTGCTAGACTTTTGAATTTCCATCTGCTCAAATAAACTCTTTACAACTTAATGTGTCTAAGTTTATTATTTAACACAATTCTAGTGTGAACTTTTTCTGTGTCTTGCTACTATGATACAACCTTTTAAGCTTTTTGCTTATTTATTTATTTATTTATTTATTTATTCATTCATTCATTCATTCATTGAATGAATGGAATAAGCATTGAGCTCCTACTATATAGCGTATACTATTCTATAAGCTGAAAATAGAGTAATAAATAAAATAAGATCTGTATGCTCAGGCCATATATTCTAACGGAAGAGAGAGGAGTGACAGACAACAAATAACTAAGAAATATATGTATATATATATATATATATATATATATATACATATATATATATACACACAAAGTAAAGTGGAGTCAGGGAAATAAGGAGAGTCAGCAAATGAAATGGAGAGTGATTTTTAAAAGAGTTATCAAAGACTACTAATAATTAAGAAATTAAGGAGTCATTAGCAGAGGTATTTAAAATCATGAGACTCAATATGATAACCTCCGGACGGTGTGTGTAGATGTGTGTGTGTGTGTGTATGTGTGTGTGTGTGTGTGCGTGTGTGTGTGTATAATCAAAGATGCCATCCTTTGACCCTGATTTTATGTGATTTCTGTTCCTTGAAATCACCTAAATTTGAATTAAAAAAGAAATTGTTACTGGAAGTAGCTGAAAATCCCCAATGCCACACTGGGCTATAATTTGCCTCTCTCCTTTTATTAACTACCCTTTATTTGAATTAGCCTGATTGGGTTTATGTTTCTTTCAACCAAACACTCTATAAAAGAGCCTTCATAATGACGTTGGCTTCAAACACAATACTGTACATTTTGAGTCTCCTCAAAAACTCTGTATCCCTCAGGCACAATTGAAATGCAAATGTTGCTGTTTGGCTAGGCCCCTAAAGCTAGGTTTGAAATGTTTTAATTCTAATCTTCTTTCAAATTATTAAGGCAAGTATGACAATAACTCACTCATTGCAAATAAATCATTTCCTGTGTAGCAAAGTATATAACAATGGCTGCTTGAAGTCTGCGTCAAAATAAATATAAAGTAAGCAGGATGTCTGCCATACTTTTAACAACTTTCTGAACTGGCTGACTAAAGAACTATGTCTCTTGAGATGGTCTGTCAAATAGATGAAAGAAATGGCACTTATAAATTGTTGCTTGCTGTAGCTGAAGGCTTTCGATATATTCTTCTAGTACTTTGTAGAATCAGAAAACTTTTGGTGTCAATCCATATGGTTTTTTCTTTCATTAAAAAAGTTCTCCTTTGTTTATTCTTGAAGCAAAGAAAATAATAGTCCTCACATTGTTAAAACTGTTAATGATTTTTCCCCCAAAGTCTTAAAAGTAAAAGACCAAAATAATGAGCAAAAATCGACTTGAGTATATTCTCTGATTTTTTCCTCACCTATTAGACAGATTTTTCACTTGTTCAACATGAAATTTGTATTGTTATTTTGACTTGGTAAAAATCTTCTAAATTTCCAGCTAATAATCAGGTATATGTTCTATTGACTTGCCACTACAAATAAAGTACTAAGCTAGAGAGTTATAAAGACTTCAAAGGGCAAAAGACATGACAGAGACTGTGCGCTAGATAAGCTTAAAATCCAATAGTCATGAGGCTGGTAGATGATATTTAAGTCTCAGAGTTGGATAATGCCAAAAAGCCACATGGACTGGAGAATTCATGGAAAGCTTCTCAGGGGAGAAACGTTTTATATGGCCTATTTATAAGTTATTAGATTAATAACATTGCTCTGATTACCTTTAATACTTTTCATTTAACAACCATTTATTGAATATCTACCATACAGAAGGCATTTTGCAAAGTCATGGGAGGGCACAGGCTTTATTAACACGTATAAGATATTTTCTCTGTCATCAGAGAATAGTAAACTTTTAATACACTACAAATATTGTATATACAAATAATAAGAACAAAAAAACAAAGGAGAACAAGGGCCATAATATTTCACATAATTCATTTGACTAGTCTCAGGCTCTCGAACTGGAACATTTTTCTTTTTATAGGAGTAGCTGTTAAAAAAAAAAAAGCTGGCTCTCTGATCCCGTTGAAGAGCATCATAATGGAATTTGATAAGAAGACCAACAGGAGGGGCCAACTTCTAACCCTTTTTGTTTTCAAATTGAAAAAACTCTAAGTGAACAAAAATAGAAAAAATGTAGAGTCAATTATAATACATACGTATAAGGAAAAGTATACTTTAATTTTTTAGAGGACTACACCCAAACTATAGCAACATAACAATGTATATATGCAAATACCAGTATTGACAGTTGTCCATTAGAACAGAAAAAAACAGACACAGACGATACTTGTGAAAACTAAACTAAGTTTACTTATCTAAATGATATAGATAGAGGTTTGCCCTGTCAAGATACCTAGCAGAGAGATCAGCAATATTCTTTTAGGGTGATAAAACTTCCTGGACCCAAAACCTCACCAGTGGCTCACAGAAATTGGGAACGCCTTACCTCTCTTCTCTAGCCTTTAAATGCACAGGCAGAGCAATCCAGTAAGAGCCCAAATCTGGCTTTCTGTTGAGAACCTCTGACACGGGCTAGATACAGCATGTCTATCTCAGAATTATAGAATGCACAGGATGACTTCTGGGTTTTGGTGCGACCAAGTTCATTCAAATGCAAGGACGTGTCTCAGCCTCTCCAGACTGACAGGGCTTTGTCCAAGCACATTCCTGTCCCAATACTGCAGAATAGGAATAATGGTCACTTACCCAAGCATTCCTGAGATTTATTTTCTGGGTTACTAACTCAATTTTAGGGTTTACCTTTGACTAAAAAGCCAGGAGGCACCACTATGTATACTCCGTGGTTGTTATCATGTAAAAAATATATAGACAATGGGGGTAGTGGTTAAAAACTCAGGCACTGCCAAATAGGCAGACTGAAAATGAGCATTAAGTAAATGGGAGGTGGATAATGGAAGCTCGATTTCTCGCTGTTGGAATGGGAATTTATAAATAAGTAGCAAAGGAGGCTAGAATGCTCCATTTAATAATGGATTAGAGTTAGAGACATAAGTATGAACTCATGCTTAGCTTAATATAAATATAGATGGTTACATATAAAATATTTTTAGATATGTGTATATACATGATTTATTATACACACATACAGTTACTTGCTCTATCAGCTAAGAAGGCCTAGACATAGTAATAGATCAATAGTGAAAAGCACATTGATTGTTGTTTATAACACCATTCTTCCGTAAAAGCATCCAGGGCTCCTTGAAGAATTGCCTGATTCTAGGACTGAGACAGGAAAGACATAGATAAACCTGAAGTAGCTTATATTGTCAGAAAGTAAGGAAGTACTCAAAAAACAAAACAATATGGACATTGTAAGGATAGGTCAAAAAATCAGAAGCCAACAGAAAGAGTTCCCAATAGCCAAAGTTGAAATAGTTTGAGCAACAAAATAAAGTAGTATTGAATTATCACCAAAATACAATGGAAATATCTTTGAGTCCATACTGATATGAATAAATTGCTAAATGGGAAATAATCAACAAATATCCCATGTAGTATAATTCCAAACAATTTTTGTAGACATCTGCCCTCAAAGAGGGGGAGCACAAATCCCTATTCCTTAGGGGCTGCATATAATGACTTCCTTCCAACCAGTGCAGTATGGAAAGGGATAGACAAGAAAGAGTAGAGAAATCTCTTCGCTAGATGATCAAGGTCAACATCAACAGTCATAAACTCATGTTGATCGTTAATAGCCTTGATGTAATTTGACGAAAATGCGACTTTACTTCTGTTGTCTACCTTCCCATAACTTATATAAATCCAGGCTCATCATGAGAAAAAAACACTAGGCAAATCCCAATAGCAGGTCATTCACACATATCTGACCACTATTCCTCAAAACTCTCAAGGTTACCAAGAAGAATATAAGTCTGAAAACAATATTACAGCCAAAAGGGGTCACAGGAGACATAACTAATTGTCAAGTGGCACTCAGGATGAGCTCTTGGGACAGAAAAAGAACATTAGGTAAAAACTAAGACAATATGAATAAACTATGGACTTTTAGTTAAAAATAATATATGAATATTGGTTTATTAGCTATAATAAATGTAGCATACTAAGGTAAAATGTTAATAATCAAAAAAGGGTGTGAGGTGTATAAGAAACCCTCTATACCATATTCTCAGATTTTCTGTAAAATCTAAAACTTCTCTAAAAAGAGTTGATTAGAATATATATACATATATTGATTAAAATTTTTAAAAATAGTGAAAATGTTGGTACATTGGAATGGTGGAACTACAGGAAATTTTTAAAATATATGTTTTTGCTAACAAGAAGGAGGAAAATAGTTCCTAATGAGATATTATAATAGTAAGAGAGTTGTATGGTTCTTTAAAAACATTTTGATAATCTCTTGGTTCTCATTTTTATATCTTGCCTAGTTTTTTTGTGTGTGTGAAATTAAGGAAACAAAGAATAGGCAAAATTCTGTTAACTTTGTCTTTACTTTTAGAGAAACTCAATCATTTAAAGGAAACTTGTCTGCTTCCTTTAAATGATTGAGTTTAAAGCTCTCTTCCTACGGGAAAAGAGATATTTTTTCCAAAGGCAAGTTATAATTTATGTGATTATGCTAACAGAAAAATACTGAAAAGCATCTTGGCATGTTATAAATATATGACTGATTCAGATGATGTAAGATAATAATTTTAAAAATGTAAAATGTTTAATTTTTCAACATCAGTTGTATGTCTAAGTAAAAGTAAAACAAGAAATATATCTGGTTCCTGGCATACACTAACATGTATTGCTAAGAGACATCCAAAACATTTAGATTTTCTCAATGTGCTTTTATAAAACTTGTCATTTTAAGTCCACCAATGACAAATATTTGTAAGAGACTCAGATTATTATAATCTAGCTTTCTTTTCAGTGCATTTTCTAAGAGTTTAAGGCTGGTGGGCAGTTTCAATTATATTTAGCCCCTTATATAAAAAGAAATTCTCTAATTTAAAATTATTTGCAATGCTTGTTTCAAAGCTGGAGATTGAAATGTAATTAAATCATTTATTTTCAGATAAATTGGAACAGTTAACAAAAGATGGTTAATTGTGGAAGATTGAGATAGAAAGCATGCTATTTACACATAAATAGTGCTTCCAAAACTGGAAATCAAAAGAAAAATAACATGGCCTAGGAGATTGAGTAGGATTGGGTCAATTCCTGTTCTTTTCATTGCAAAAGTTACACATTATGTTAAAAAAAAAAAGAAAGAAAGAAAGGGAGGGAGGGAGGAAGAAAGAGAAGAAAGAAAAAAGGAAGGAAGGAAGGAAGGACTGACTTAAGAACTTTTTGGCTACCTTAGCTGGAACAGGTACTTGGACACACCTAAGAGTTGAACCCTGTTTGCAATCAGATATATAAACACCTTTTCTTGGTGTGGAAAGCTAAACTGAATTCAAAACTCAGGATAATTCAGGGGAGTCCTGAGAAAAAATTTAAAGAAAAAAATGGAGTCTTGCACACCAAAAGAGACATAGCCAGAGGGCCAGTGGCCTGGAAGGGGTGATGTTTCTGTGTTGAAGGGAAGCTCACCTTCACCTTCACTCTGGAAGCAGGAAATGCTTGGAGAGAAAGTCGAAACTTGTATGAAAAAGTTTTCTCCTTCACAGTGTACCTGCTGAAACACTCTGGGTCTTGAGAAGCCATACTGCAATGCCTTCTGCTTCTCTTTAAGTATAGTTTTCTGTTGACTTTGACAAAGCAGAGTCATAGCTCTTCACCCCTGGTGCACAATCATAATATTAAAATTCCCATTACAGCAGACAAAGCAGAGTTTCAGCTCTGTCAGGAATTGTGGCAAAAAAGGGGCAAAGAGTTGAGTTCCACCTGCCTGAGAGCAACTGTGCATCTGTCAGGGGTGGGGTTGCAGAATCTTGCCATAATCAGCTTCATTGGTGAGGAAAAAAGTGTGTATTGTACCATGGCCCGGGGTGACTATTTGGAGTTGGAGTTATATTTTTGACATTTCTCTCAAACAAGCATATCACCGTGTTCTTCTTAATTCTATAGTAGTGGCTCAGGTCTTGAGCTGCCACATGGCTGTTTCATTAACTTTAGGTAGTTTATCAGCTTATCATAACTCTCTCCACTAACTGATATAGAATCTGAAGAATCAGCCAGAATAGGTTGGTCCCAAAAGGTAATAAAAAACAACAACAAAAGTTTGATATGCAAACTCTCCATATTTTGTTTCTTTTTGTTACCTGTACACATAAAACTTCATGTATAGATTGATAACAGAAAAATTCATAAGAATATAGTAATTTTTTCCTTTTCCTTTTTTTTTTTTTTTTGAGACAAAGTCTCACTCTTTTGCCCTGGCTAGAGTGCAGGTGGTACAATCATAACTCACTATAACTTTGAACTCCTGGGCTCAAGTAATCCTCCAGTACCCGTCTCTCAAGTAGTTGGGACTACAGGTGCCACCAAACCTAAATTTCTTTTTATAATTTTTTTTTTTTGAGTTGGAGTCTCACTCTGTCGCCCAGACTGGAGTGCAGTGGCCACTCCCAGCTTTTTATAATTTTTAAAGTGTAGAGACGAAATCTTGTTATGTTGTGCAGGTTGGTATCAAACTCCTGGTCTCAAGTGATCTTCCTGCCTTGGCCTCCTAAAGTACCAGGATTATAGGCATGAGTGACCACACCAAGTCTTATGATAAATGTTTAACTCCATTTAGTACTGTCTAATAGAATTTTCTGTGATGATGAAAATGTCCTATGATAGTATAGCTGAGAGAATATTATATGAGTCAATATTTTTTCCAGTATGCATATGTTGAGAAATATTTATAAGCACTACATATTATTCTGTAATTGGAATGTGTCTGATGAAGCTCAGGATCAAAATTTTTATTTGATTTAACATAAACAAGTTAAAATAACCATGTGTGGCTATTGGCTACTGCTTTAGACAACACAGTTTTACAAAATGATAGGAAAAATGATCATTTATTTAAATATATAAGTTTAAAATCTCATCTTGTCAATAGTGTAAAAGATCTTCCAGATCAAGTCCCCTTCCTACCAACAAGAGGTTATCTTATAGTTACAACAGCTATACTAAGAGTTATTATATGAAAGATTCTTTGCTAGTTGCTGAGGTCTGCTTTCTTTGCCTCTCTCCTTTCCCATGGAGCAACTGGTAGAGAGCAAAACAGAATGGACAAAATGCAGTCAGAAGAAAAACAAGCACATAGCAGTTATGAGAGGTAATTATATCTGGAAAACCATTAGCCTTGGAATAATTCTGAGTTGGCTAAGTTATAACCTAAGACCCCCAAAAGCGCCAAATAAGCAAAGTTACTTCAGCCATTGTGAGGCAATTTATTGAACTGGAGGAAATGTATTTCTCGGCTGCTATACAGGATAGGAGTTAGATAACAATAGATTTTCTTTTGTTCTTTTCCTGTACTTTAACTTTTGTGCACATAACTTCTCGGCTCTAGCGATTTGAAATTTTTTCTGTTCTCCGATAAATGCTGAAGGAGACAGATAAGTCAATAATATCTATATTTTACCATTTGGAGAAGCAATTTTCTTCTCTGTGACAGCAAATGCTGACCATTTTAGAATTATGAGACTACATTTTAAATTTATGTTTACATTGTTTTTTGCAAAATTTAAGATGGGATCTCTGCTTCTAGTATCAGGACCCTTTCTGACAGACGTAAATGGTGGCTAACAGAATGTGACTCATATGGAAAGACTGACAGTCTACGTCAGTCCCCTGATTTATAGTGTATTTCACTCTCCTGAGTCAACATGAAGAAAAAGAAACATGTAAGGTATTAGCAATAATAACTTGTTACTTTCTATTAGGATAAAAATTGTATGAGAGTAGTTTTATGCCTGTGTCATACTTTGATTTTCTCAAATCTCCTATTCATAGCCAAGTAAAAATCTGTGATACATCTGAAGGATTTTTTAAGCCATAGTTAATTGCAAGAGAATAAAGCTAGTTTCAAAACAATACTGTTATGGTTTGTCCAAACTTCATCCTAAATCACTCATTTTGAAAATAGTAGTCTAAAATATGCCTTCTAGACTGCACAAGGATTATTGGCACTCCTGCATGCAAAACGCTAAAACGTTTTCTTCTCATGTATGTAGTAAAAAGTTTATTGGTTAAAAATCCAGGATAAACCACATTTACTTATCTTTTACCTTCTGCACTTCTCATATTTGTAATGGGTGGTAGTAACATAATGGAAACTTTATGAAAAATCCCTGGATGATGTCTGAGTAGAATAATCTGCAAAAGCAATTTTTCTATACACTAGTCATCTTATTAAGTTGCACCTAAACCGCATTTTGTGGTTACTTTAAAAATATTTTAAAGAAAAAAAACCTGTTATTTTCTGCTGATATAAAGTAAAAATGACTTTTCTAAGAGTTAGCATATTTCCTATATATATATGTATATATAATATTTGTAAGGACTGAAAATTATTTTTATCAGATTTAGTGCAATATTCATTGGTAAGTAAAAACTATGGACACTCATATCTTAAAAAAAATTCTCATCTTTCTAAAAACTAATATGTGAAAACAAAGTATGAAGCATATCTTCAATATTGCTATGGACTAAATTGTACCTCCTTTCAAATTCACATGTTGAAGTCTAGTCTCAGTGTGACTATATGTAGAGACAAGGTTTTTGGGAAGTAATTAAGATTAAACAAGCTTTATAAGGGTGAGATCCTAATGTAATGGTTGGTGACCTTATAAAAAGAGAAGGATCTCTCTCTCTCTCTCTCTCTCCCTCCCTCCCTTCCTCCCTCTCTCTCTCTGTCTCCCTCTCTCTCCCTCTTTTTCCCACCCTCTCAGGCACAGAGGATAGACCAAGTGAGTTCACAGATGGCAGGTGGCCACCTGTAAGCCAGGAAGACAGGCCTGACTAGAACACAACCCTACTGTCATCCTAACCATGGACTTCCACTCTCTACAACTATGAGAAAATAAATGTGTGTCATTTAAGTCACCCAATTCATGTTATTTTGTTATAGCAACCCAAGCAAACTAAGACAACCCATCCTTTCCCATACATCAGTAAAACCACCAAGGATGCTTTCTTGGTAGGGGTTTCCAGGATCCCTTCTGAGACTTGGCCTTGGTGATCAAATACTGCTTAGTTATGAAGTACTTTATTTGGTCTCAAGATGGGTGATTAAATTAAGTTAGAGCAATACCTATCTGGTCGAAAAGAGTGGGATTGTCAGTCATCCTTCCATGGGAGCCGGAGGAATTTGAACAAGTGTCTAATCTCTACTAGGACCAGCTAGCAAAATTAGTCTTTCTCCTACAGCTTGCCAAGAAAAGGCCACTGGACCCATGGACCTCTCCTGCCCATAGTCAGCTTGTGACCGTCTAGGCTAAGGAGAAGTATAAGCCTTGCCTGCCTTTGTGAGCTAGTTAGAGCTCCTTTTATTTCCTACTGGGGCTAAGAGTGCTAGGCAGTAGTATTAAAGTTTGCTTTTATTTTACCAATTCCTTTAAGTCCACGTACTCTACATGTGACAATTATTTTTTTAAAAAAAAGGATCTGATCTTAATATGTTTCCTACGGTTATAAAATTAATCTTTAGCCGGGCTCAGTGGCTCAGCCTGTAATCCCGTGCTTTGGGAGGCTGAGGTGAGTGGATTGCCTAAGCCCGCAGGTTCGAGACCCGCCTGGGCAACTTGGTGAGACCTCATCTCTACAATAAATCAAAAATTAGCTGGGCGTGGTAGCGCGCGCCTGTAGTTCCAGCTACTTGGAAGGCTGAGGCAGAAGGATCACCAGAGCCCAGCAGGTCGAGTCTGCGGTGGCCGGGAGTGGCCACTGCACTCCAGTCTGGACGATGGAGTGAGAATCCAACTCAAAAAAAAAAAATTAATCTTTAATTCATTTGATAAATGCTAGTATACACTAGTTGTTGTCAGAAAGTTTATAAGCACCATAACTGTCACCGCCCACCTCTCTACTTATCTCTGCTCTGCTGTCTACACAGACACCTGAGAGCCTTGCTGCTGGGACCCTTCCTCTGGAGTTGCTTCTCAAACCAGAGAGATGATATGAGAACTTCCTTCTCAGTCCCTAGAGGTAATTACAGCAATGGTAAGCAGGAGCTCTAAATTCCTGAGGAATGCTTTCAGGCTATGACAAAGACATGCAATACCTTCTCTTGAGGCTCTGTAACTAATAACTTATAGCACCAGAAGACCAAGGCAGAAAAGCAGGTCGTCTTCCTGAAACTAGGGGTCAGAAAATCAATTTTTTAGAAACATTTCATGATTTTTTAAAATCCATTTCAATTTCTTAACATTTCAATCCTATTTCCTTCAGTGAGATCGAGGTTACTTTAAGCATGGAATGAAGCCTCTCACCTCTAAGAAGGTTGGCAGCCTTTTGTCACTCAGCAGGCCTCAGAGAAACTGGAATGCCTGAGCCCTGAGATAACTGTGTTTCTTCACTGCCTTGGATCTCAACTAATTTTCCTTCTTAACTCATCAAGGAAGTATGCCTTACAAAATAAATTAGTTTTTAAAAAATCACTGCAGATAATTATTTGGTTTATTGTGTATGTGTTACCTGTTTATGTTTTCTCAGGATTGGGTCTCAGATTGGCTTGACCTTGGACCTGCTAAGGAAAGCTTTTTTGAAATTTGAATTCTTCTCATTAACCCTTGCAACAGAAATATGTGAAGATTATTTTGTTTCCATTACTTGTATTTGGTGAGTGGACTACTGTGTAGTCCAACTGACAAGAACAGACCAAAATAAATGTATATACCCCTGCTGAAAATATGAAAGAGAGAATTTTATAACTTGGGGAATCTTCACTCCACCTGAACGAACTCTGATTTAACTTTGCCCTTAGGAAGACTTTAGGAAGCCAGGGAAATTATAATTCCTTCCGGGATCTCTTGTTTATTTTATTTACCCCACTTATGTCATCAGTCCCCTGCTACAATCATGTTGTTAATCTTATACTAAATTCCTACCACCAGTTATATTAAATTAAAAAAATCAGGTTTAGACAAGTCACTATATCAACCAGTGTAATATTTTTAAAACTTAAGCTATACATTTCTCATAAGACATGGCAGATTTCCCAAGCACACAAGTATAAGAGTGGATAAACTTACATATGTTATATAAGATACAATGTTAAACAATAAGTGAACATGTGGTTATGCATCTAGAACCAAAGATTCATGAAAGACTTTAAACTTAAAGGCATGATTATTAACAGAAATAGATTCTATAAATATCCATCTCTCACTTTAAAAACTGAACAAATTGAATGTATGCAACACCAATACTCTACTGAGTGCAAAAATTAGTACTCAATAAAGTATAATAATCACTCAGTGAGCAGAAATCAGGCACAATACATTGCCTGTGAAAACAGAGTAGGTATATTTATGTATCTAAACATCTAGAAAACTCAGGACATTCATCTGGCAAGAATATAACCTGCCAGCCTCGGTGGCTCAGCCTGTAATCCCGCGCCTTGGGAGGCTGAGGTGAGTGGATTGCCTGAGCCCGCAGGTTCGAGACCCACCTGGGCAACTTGGTGAGACCTCATCTCTACAATAAATCACAAATGAGCCAGGCGTGGTAGCGTGCGCCTGTAATTCCAGCTACTGGGAAGGCTGAGGTGGAAGGATCGCCGGAGCCCAGCAGGTAGAGGCTGCGGTGGCCGGGAGCGGCCCCTGCACTCCAGTCTGAGCAACAGAGTGAGACTCCAACTCAAAAAAAAAAAAAAAAAAAAAGAAAAATACAAAACATTGCTAAAAGAAATTAAAGAAGGCACAAATAAATGGAAACACAAACTGTGCTAATAAATTGGATTACGTAGTATTTTTAACATATCCATACTACCCAAAGCAGTCTATAGATTCAATGAACTCCCTATCAAAATCACAACATTTTTTAAGAAATAAAAAACTGTCCTAAAATTCATATGGAATCTCAAGGGACCCCAAATAGCCAAAGCAATCGTGCCAAAGATTAAAGTAGGAGACCTCACACTTACTGATCTCAAAACATTACAAAGCTATAATAATCAAAACAGTTTGGTACTGCCATTAAGACAGACATTATAGGTCAATGAAACAGAACAGATACTGCAGCAATAAATCTCACCTGTATGGTCAAATTATGATCAACAAAGGTGCCAAGACACTCAGTGGGAAAAAAGGATCTCTTTAACCAATGGTGCTGGGAAAACTGCATATCCGCCTGCAAAAGAATGAAGTAACTAAAAATGGATTAAATACCTACGCTTAAGATCCAAAACTTTAAAACTCCTAGAAGAAAACAGAGGAAGGGGAGGGGGGCATACCTCATCAACAAGGGTACCTGCATGATAGGTGTTTATATACCTAACCCTTAATTGTACCCCACATCTTTATATTAAATAAATCAATAAAAAAATTTTTAAAAAAGAAAACATAGAGTAAAGACTTCGTCTTCTTTTTTTTTTTGAGTTGGAGTCTCACTCTGT
>CAUYQG010105953.1:0-20671 GCA_963574415.1 Tarsius wallacei
CTCCGGCGATCCTTCCGCCTCAGCCTTCCAAGTAGCCGGAACTACAGGTGCGCGTTACCATGCCCGGCTGATTTTTTTATTTATTGTAGAGATGAGGTCTCGCTTACCCAGGCGGGTCTCGAACCCACGGGCTCAGGCAATCCACTCACCTCAGCCTCCCAAAGGCGCGGGATTACAGGCTGAGCCACCGAGCCCGGCTTAGTCATCTTTTAATATAACTTATTTCTGTCCATTTACTATATTGGGTGTATCAAACACCTGCTATTGCCTTGAAAAAGCCATTCCTGTCTTCAAAGTTGCACACCTGTTTCACACAGTGCAGTTGACTCAAGCTTCTGTGCTTCAAAATTTCAAAAAAATTTAGCTCAGGTGTGGAGAAGGAAAAAGAGGAAAAGTGTGATATAGTTTACTTTTTCAGGTATGAGTTTCTCAGTTTTTGTGTGTAGATCTTGGACAAACACTTAACCTTGGCCATTGCCTTGCTAAGCTATGGTATGGCCATGTGCTCTTTGAGTTATGGCCAGGCCATGTTTCCTGGCTTTGGCCTCCTCCCCTACCTTAGAGAGGTGAATCTCCTCTTTCTCTCTCTCTTTCAGATTTACTTCCTAAATAAAACTATATCTTCTAACCTAAAAACAAAAAACACTTAACCTCTCTGAATCTTGAACTCTTCATGTTTAGTATGGGGATAATATTCTCTAATTTATAGGTAGATACTATTGTTGTAAAGATTAAAGACAACTGTGAATGTTTAGAATAAACGGCCCTAATGCTTATTTTCTCCATCCTACTGCTCCTTGTCCTGCCCCCAGGCCCATCCTTTGTCATACTCTGCTAATTCCTGGAAAGGTGCTAGCAGATATCTATGGAGTTGGCCAAAACAGGCTTAAGGAGGGACTCCTCCTTAAGACAGTTGTGTTTTGGCAGAAGACTTTTAATGCAAAACTTCTTAAAGCCTCAAGGGACTGCTACTCTCATGGATTAGGACAGGCAGTGGTATAGGTGTTTGGGAAACAGGACCCCACTGGCATCTCCTCAAGTCCTGCACAGAAGCAACAGCCTCAGAGTGTCTTGGTAAGTGCATGCGGATGGCACTAGAAGCTTTCTGTTCTAGTCTCAGCTCTTCATGAGTTTTAAGTACTATGCTAAAAAATGAGGGCTATGATTTAGATGTTCACTCAAATAATTTCCAGCTTTGCCATCGTATTCTATCGCTTTTACCTGGAAGACAGACACTAAGTAAGGACCAGCAGCCATTATGTTCACTTGGACCAAAAAAATCAGAAAAATATCCATTTAATGATAGTAGATACATAGAACAAAAAGATGGTTAGTAAAGCAAGAAATTTAAAAATGCTATTTCTCCTACTCTTTATAGTTTGTTTGCAAGTGCAAAAAAGAGCAAAATTTTACGAATGAAACTAAAATAAGTATGTATTGCATTTATACTACGTGAATGGGTCAGGAAAAATAGCAGTTTTTTTCCCTAAGGACAGGTGGGAAAAAAGGATTTCTCAAATGAAAAGAAATTATTATCAACAGGAAGATACCTTCAATATGTCCTTAATGTCTAAATTTCAGAACTTCACATATAAGGTTGAAACCCTTATGCCCTCCTCCATTCCTCATTCTTTCTTGCAAAGCCTTAGTGATTCACAGTGTGCTTGGCAAGGAAAACGGAAGGAGGCCACTCGGGGTGAGTCCCAAATATTGGAGAGGCTACAGGAAAGACCCATGTACCTATGACCAATATCTTATTGTTGTAGTTCTTAAAATATTTAGGGTCCCATTTCAGTTGGTGGAGACCCAGGTATTCTATAAAATTTGGGTGGAAATTACAAAGTATCTCACTGTCAATCAAACAAATGAATATTTTATCTTCATGGCACCATATCCAGAACAGCAGTAGTTTTCAACAAAAATGCTGCCAGAAGTACATGGACACTATCAATAATCTCAATAAGTCTCTTGAGAGAGTTGTTTTAACTGTCTTTAATGCACAACTCTGTGGGAATAGAGATTTGTTTGTGAGTTTTGAAGCAAAATGGAAAATTAGCTTAACCTCTGAATCAACAGAATTATGGCCACATCTTCCATTGTTACGACTGTTAATAGTGACATAATTATAAAATCAGAGTTTTTGTAGGTCAGTTATTCCCCAATGAGGTCTCCCTGTGTCTTTATTTCCCAATTTCTAAACAGAAATACCACACTTCTTCAAAAGAGTCATAACTACAGGTGGCCTCTGCTTTTGGTGTTCCTATTTGCATTTCATTCGGAACTGTCATAATACTTACCTCATTTATTTAAAATATCATCAATTGCTTAGAACGGGCACACTTCCTGTAACTCCTCCAACCTGCTTCTAGCCAACAGCTCTGTTTCTGGAAGGCATGTAGTGACCAATTAGGAACTTATATGTTTCACTGGAATGGCTCTAGAGAGTACAATTACAGCATGGTGATGAAAACCAACAGGGCTGGTCCCACTTCTCTGGCTTATTTTGTAAGAGCACAAAGTAGAGCATCTCTGTCCATCTGCCAGGGTCTGTCAGGTACATAAGATATAGAAGAGGCCAGGCTCGGTGGCTCAGCCTGTAATCCCGCGCTTTGGGAAGCCGAGGTGAGTGAGTTGCCTGAGCCCGCGGGTTCGAGACCCACCTGGGCGACTGAGTGAGACTCCAACTCAAAAAAAAAAAAAAAGATATAGAAAAGATCCTGTTGGTCTGAACCAGGTGGACTCTATATTCCTTAGGTAACTTTTGGCAGCAAGTGGATCTGTCTGGAAACCACTCTTAAATGCAGCAGGCATATAAAAGGTGCCTGGTATGGGCCGAGGTACCGAGGATGCAGCATAGGAAAAATGATAAATATATGAGGTTGGCTAGAAGCAGGTTGGAGACATGCTAATATCCTGATTTGATCATTACACAACATACTTATTACCAAAACATCAAATTGTACCCTATAAATATGTACAAGTATGATGTAGAAATTAAAATGATTAATTAACAAATAGTCCAAACTACTAGCCTTACGGCCCTTACAGTTCCCAAATTGCTGCATATCCTGGCATTTTAACTCTGGGACCTGAAAGAAGGAAACAGGCCTGGATCTCTTACACCCATCAAAAATGAAGCAGGAGCAAGTCAGAAGTCACAGAAATTCATCTCAGGGATTATTCAAACAAATGATGCCTGTGTGATTTTAAATAGGAGGCAGGAAAATCACTGTTTTCTAAATTGCAAGAAACTATAGATAATCCAAAAGTTGTTCGTGTTGCTTATTAGTACCACTGTGCACCACTCTGAATTTGTAGAGGTCTTAAGAGTTTATCCAATATATGTCCCTATTTACTTTGCTATTAATATTTAGCTTGTGTTTGTGTGTTTTTTAATTTCCATAAACTATGAACAAGTAATTTCTCACAAGAGTACTTCTTTCTTTTAAAAAATGATATTAATGCTATTGATTGATGGAAAACCTTTAAAATGTTAGTTCTGCTTTTAAGAATGCCTTTTCTGGTCCTAACTAGCTGTGTGACTAGCTCAGAGTACTCCACGGCTTTCGTTCCCTCAACTATGAAATGAAGTTATTGAGGTGGATAATCCTGACGTTTCCACCAAGATATATATAATCTTATAATGCTAAGTAGATCAAGGCAGGGGGTCTGGATTGATTTTGTCCCATGATGTTGTAAGAGACAGAAGGGTAAATACAGTGGTTGGGACAGGAAAGGATGAAGTAGACATGAACACACAAAAAGGGCAGGAGATAGATGAAAAAAACCTCATGATGTTAAAGTCTAATATGAAGGCTCAATAGCATACGCGCCTTGACATCTGAGGAAAACCAGAAGGGCCTCAAGTGGCCTAACTGCAAGCTTCCCTTCCCATTAGATTTCCATAGATATGATCCCTAGTCATACGATCCTTATTATCAAGGAGTGCGGGCACAGGGCCTGCTTATCACTATATGGTGGGCTTGAATTCCCATCCAGCCCATGGAATAATCCAAACAAGCCAAGCACATTCACCCATGGAAATCAGGGGTCACCCTGATACTACACCTTGTTACTACAAAGCCTGTCTCTCATATCCCGTTTGTTCACTCTGTTTGCAAGTACAGCCACTTTATAGCTCTGTGTAGTACACTGTCTTCCTCCCCCAGGCTGTGAGTGTATGTGATTAATTAATAAATTGCTGTTGATAGCATCTGTCCAATGTCCGGTGCCATTGTTTGACAATCCTCATAACCCTAGGATGGAATCCCTCCCTCACCAATGAGGTGAAGAGAAGGCAATCACATCAGATTTATTCACTGGCCAAGTTAAAACACACAGTTGAATTTGAGTATACAGAATGTGGCCAATGGCATCCAGATGAGTGAAAGGTAGCAGAGATGCCACGAAGATGCAGAGGTTTATTATAAGTAGGCAGGTAAAGAACAGCCACAGGAGGAGTAGCCAGAGGCAGTCTTATGAGATCAACATCTAACCACAGAATGTAATCCAGGTTAGATGGCTAGGGCTGGGGACAGGGCTCCAAGATTTGTATAAGTCAGACAAACAAAGTAAAGCAAGGATTTGGAACAGTTATCAAGACACGAGGGTGGGGGCAGATATAAATAAGTCAATGGATACTCAGTCTCAGGAAAAAAAAACAGAACTCTGATTACTCAGATTGAATCACAGAGTAAAATATTAGCAGTCAGGTCACCTTGATCCTGAGATGTGAGTAGTCGACAAAAGCAATTTATATTTACTTCCTTCTTCCTGCACCCTGCCTTTTAGTATACAACACAGACTTGTTTTCAGAAGCTGAATAGAGTTGATCTATCCAAGGAGTTTGAAAAGAGCTCAGGGGGGATTGTTAGCCATGAAAAATTCAGAATCACAGTCACTTGCCATGCTTCTACCCTTACCTCATTTTAGCCATGTTATTGTTCTGAAAATTAACACCAAAGTTTCAAGACTATTTCACCTATTTTAGAAACTATTTGACAGCTTAGCTCTGGCATCATGCCAGGTCTTTGTAGTTTTCAAAATAATTGAGTGCCTCATTAAATCTGTTAACTAAACCCCTAGAATCGGGGAGTTGGGTATTGTCAAGATCACACACTTATTCCTTTCTCTAACTTTTGAAAGTGGCTTTTATCAGGATTATTTTGGTTCCATAATTGGCTACATCTCTCCTTTCCTTTTCTTTAATTTAAAGACCTCTATCCAGTTTTCAGTCACTGTTGAACATTCATTTCTTGAGTTTTCTCATTTGGAGCCAAGCCTGTTCCACTTGCATTCATCTTTCCTCAATATATTTACTAAAGACTTCTATATGGTCTTCTGTATTCTTCTACACTTTGTAGGACTAAGATCCATATTTAAAGTATTAATTTGCTAATTCACTCAACAAATATTTATTTGTGACACACCTAAAGTTTGCTAAGCATGGGGTAGAAACATCAGGCACCTAATGAAGAATACAATTTTATTTTAAGGAGTATAAGTACTCCTTTGGAATCAAATGTGAACCCCTCAAAAGACAAGTTATTTATGTTCCTTTCTCTCCTCAGATTCTGTATCTATAACTGTACTTATGAGACCAGTCCTATAATTCAGACCCTTATCCTCTGCATATGCTGTGATCAAGCAAGTAAAGTCTCAGTCTACCTGAGTTAAAACCTGTGTTCCACCAGTCCATCAAATCAGAAAAGCATTCCATTTCATGATTCTTTCCTTGGAGACTTCACCTTTGTCTCCAGGTTAGACCTGGTACTTGCTGGGTCACCGGCATAGCTGTTCTGCACCTGTCCTCAGACACGCCCTGAGGGCAGGTGCCTTTCTTCCAGGAGCCCAGTTTTTCCTCTTTTCCAGTGTCTTCCTCGAAGAAAGGATGAATAAAAACGTCGATCTAGGTGCTTTTGACTATCTTAAATGTCTTTTTTCCTTCCTCCCTCTTCATGAAAAGTCTGACAAAATCTAGAATCCTAGTTTAGATGACTGCTCTCAGGTTGTGCAATTGTTGTTTGGGACCCTGAAGGGATCGCGCCACTGACTTCTAGCATACTGGGAGCTGCTGAAAAGCCAGAGCACATTCCTTAATCCCAATCCTTTGTTTGAACCTGTTTTCTTTTCTTTGGTGTTCCAAAAATTCAGCCTATCTTGACTTTTCATTTTCAGGTTTTGGTGCAGGCTACTTGACAGGCTATCCCCCAGAAAGACACATGTTTCAGTTTGGGAAATTAGTCTCACATTGTTTACGCTGATTTCTTTGACCTTTATCATCTGTCTCTTTCTATAGAACTTCCAGTAATCGCATGCCCTGTTTTCTTATCTTTTCTCTCCTATTGTCAATTTCTGTGCGTCTCATTTTAATCTGTAGACTTCTTCAACTTTATTGTTTAAGTTTTCTATTTATTATTTTAGAGCACATATTTTTAATTTCAAATAGCTCTTTCCTGTTCTCTGATTTCTCTCTTTGGCTTAGAATACATTGAATCTTCTATTATCTCTCTAAGGATATTAACTATGAGGTTTTTTTGAAGTGTCTTTTTTTTTTTTTTTGGTCTCCTCTTGTTTACGCTTTTGAAATTTTAACTCCACTTGGTTTATTTTAGTACAAACCTTTCCTTTTAGAGGTGGTTTAAAATATCTGGCTCTATAATATTTCTAAAATTCTTTCCTGTCATTCATATTTAAAATGAGGATATTAAAAAAAAAACTGATTTGACCCTTATGCGTACTGGTGGTCTTGCCAGCTGTTGGGTTTGGATGTTGGATAATTGGGCAATGAATGTTTTTTGTTTTTTTAATTGGGACACTTCCAAAACCACTGTCTAGAGGCCTTTCCTGCTTTCCTGTAGGAAAGAATTATCTGCTGTCTGCCATTCAACATTCTGGGAGAAAGGTGGAGAAGGGATCTGGGGCTCCCATTATTCCATATGTAAACTGCAGCTTTATCCTCTGCATTCAGCCCTGTGCCTCTCCTCGAGCAATGTTTCAATCTCAACACTATCAACAATCTTGGGCTGGAAAATCCTTTGCTATAGGATGCTGTTCTGTGTTTTGTAGGATGTTCAGCAGATCCCTGGCCTCTACCCACTACGTGCCAGGAGCACTCCCAAGCTGTGACAACCAAAAATGTCTCTAGACATTGCCAAATGTCTTCTAGTGTGGGCTACTGCCCTACAAATGTGCTTGGGCTCCCAGAGGCCTTAGTTTTTCCAATTGTTTCTTCATTTATAAAGTTCTAGGCTCCCTAAGGGTGGTCATTCCCTGGATCTAAAAAATATGGGAGGGAAAGTGGGGCCCTAAAGGCCACACATGTAGATTTTCCTTTAATTTTTCCCTCATGTATTATCCTTGCTGTCTGTGGTACATAGAGTCTCCAAACATGCCATTATGGGAGTCTGTGACATCTGCCAGCACTAAGTTATAGCTTTGTCACTCTGCTAAACAAGCCTTCACTCCTTCAACCTCTTTACATATTTTTAAACTGTGTGAACACCTCTAGGCTGCTCCTGACTCCTCACCTCTTTGCTGTTGACTTTGTTTTTTATGCCTTTTTACTGGCATTTATGTGGAGTTTGGGGAGTGGAGATAAACCACATGCTCAATGCACCATGTTGAATGAGAAGCCTGTCCTGTTACTTTACAAATTTGAGTCCTTATTTATTTGTTTAGATAAATATACAAGACATTTCTTTAATAGTCATTCTAGAGGTGCTAATTGTACAGAATGACACTGATCATCCATACCAGTTTTACTTTTTCTAACTCAGATCAACTATCCCATGCTCCCAGGAGATTAATTTCAATTGTTTAAGGAAAATGTAAGAGATGACAGACCCATAGGTCTCTTTTTTAAAAATCTCTTTTGTAACCAGCCTGGAAGTCTGAGTTGAACATGATAGGAGGGCTGTGGAGGTGGCCAACACTCTAGTCCAAGGCTACATTTTGAGGAAACGTGGGTAGACACCTCCTGGTGGACGCACATAGCAATGTCTAGGGGATGCCAACAAGTAAAAATAAACCTGAAAGAGGGCTGGGTTCAACTCCCACATTCCATCCCAGGGTGTCCTCAAGCATGTCCTCCTGCCGAATCACATGTTTTCATCATGACAGATTCTATTGGGTGGTAAGAGGAGTAATACAATTACCACACAATTTGCCAAAGCATTTTCCAAGAATAATCGCCAGAAGTGTGCATTCAGCTTGTGTGCCCATATGCTTCTGGTAAGATTTAGCAAAGGAAAAGGAAAGAGATATGATTAATTCAGGAAAACTGAAAAAGAAAGAGACATATTGAAAAGGAAAGAAATTGACAAAGAAAGAAAGGTGATTCTGATTATGAGTGAGCAGTCTGCTACTCTTTGAACCATAAATATATTTCCTCTGTCTAAGTGTACCGTAGGTATCCTCAAGTAGACCTACTGGCCGTTTGCAACTAATCTATGGATTTTCAAGTGGAATTTTACACTGCTGTTTGCACTATACAAAAGCGAATCCTGCAGCACTGTACATCGCGCGAGCCATTTCGGACCATTGATGGAAATTGGTTGGTAAACACAGGGCATTATGAAGCTGAATTAACTATAGCTCATTCTTTCTGAACCTCATTACTTTTGGCAGTGTATCTATCAGCAAGTGAAATGAGTTGGACAGCACACAGGAACAGATATATGTTTTTAAAAATAAACTCAGGGACCTTGGGTATCACAAAATCTTAGTTAATCCACCTCTTTTCCTTCAGAACTCTGCTTAAGCCTTACCCCCTCTGAGAGGTCTGGTGTGCCAGCCCTGCCCTCCTCTACTGACTCCATTTATTAATGCCGGCCCCAGCCTCCTGATCCCCCCACTAATCCTAGGTTTAGAGTGGCTATTCCTCTCCCAAGAGGTCAATTCCTGTTGAAATTCTCCACTTCAGTCAGGTCAGGTAAAGAAGGGCTCTCAGCCGGGCTCGGTGGCTCAGCCTGTAATCCCGTGCCTTTGGGAGGCTGAGGTGAGTGGATTGTCTGAGCCCGCGGGTTCGAGACCCGCCTGGGCAAGCAAGACCTCATCTCTACAATAAATCAAAAACTTAGCCGGGCGTGGTAGCGCGCGCCTGTAGTTCCAGCTACTTGGAAGGCTGAGGCGGAAGGATCGCCAGAGCCCAGCAGGTCGAGGCTGCGGTGGCCGGGAGCAGCCACTGCACTCCAGTCTGGGCGACAGAGTGAGACTCCAAATCACAAAAAAAAAAAGAATACATACAGACTGGGCATGGTGGCTCATGCCTATAATCCCAGCACTTTGGGAGGCAAAGGCAAGAGGATTGCCTGAGTCCATGAGTGCGAGACCAGCCTGGGCAACGTGGCGAGACCTCATCTCTACAATTAAATAAATAAATAAATAAATACACAATAAAAAATAAACAAATTCTGGCATTTTGGGGGTCCCCTCATGTACATTATTTTTTTTCTCTAACCCTCTGTGAATTTCAAAATATGACACTTCTTAGTCTGGCACAGTGGGTCACGCCTGTAATCCCAATACTTTGGGAGGTGGAGGTGAGAGGATTGCCTGAGCCCACGGATTCAAGACCAGCCTGGGCAACTTGGCAAGACCTCATCTCTACAATAAATCAAAAAACTACCCAGGCATGGTGGCGTGCATCTGTGGTTCCAGCGACTTGGAAGGCTGAGGCGAAAGGATCACCTGAGCCCAGCAGGTCAAGGCTGCGGTAGCCATGAGCGTGCCACTGCTCTCCAGCCTGGGCGACAGAGTGTGATCCCGACTCAGAGAAAAATACACTATTGAATTCTGTTTATGTGTAGTTCAAGAGCAGGCAAAACTAATCACAGCAGTCAGAATAATGGTTATCTCCGGGGGAGGGTGTGACTGGGAATGGGCATGAGAGCCTTCTGGGTGCCAGAGAGGTTGTAAACTTTGATATGGGTGGTAGTAAAGTGAGAGTGTGCATATATAAAAACTCATCAAGCTGTACCCTTAAGACGTGTGCAAGTTATCGAACACATGTTATATATATCAATATTTTTTATTTTGATATTGTGGGGTACAGTTAAGGGTTAAGTATACAAATATGCTTTGTTCAGGCACACCCTTATTGATAAGGGGTGTCTCCCCGTCCCCAGACAGATATTGACTACCATTAATCCCACCTCCCTTTCCCTCCATCCCCCATAGTTTCCCACCACTGTCAGTCCTTTTCTTATAGTATTACAGTAGATGTTCAAGGTCCACTTATGAGTGAGAATATGTGATAGTCAGATCTTTGTTGCTGGGAAAGATCACTCAGTATTATAGACTCTAGTTCCATCCAGGTTGCTGCAAAATTCATGATTTTGTTCTTTTTTATGGCTGCGTAGTATTCCATTGTGTATATGTACCACACTTTTAAAAATCCAGTCCTCTTTTGGTGGACTGGAGTATGATTGATTCCAGGTCCTTGCTATTGTGAACAATGCTGCAATAAACATACATGTGCAGGTATCTTTTTTATAGAGTGATTTGAGTGAACACATGTTATACCTCAATACAAAGTTGCTTAAATTATCATATATTTGACAGTATGTAAAAAGTATCCTAAATAACATGTCAAATATGGTTTCTCAGAGTCCCACTTAGAGTACACAACTTTTAAAAATCTCAAATAAATGTTTCACAGAGTAATACTTACATGGGATTCAGGCTGACATTCAGTCTATTAAATTTTTTTTAATGCTAGTTATAACTCACTAAGCTGAATCCACAGCCCATTAATTGGTTATAACCCATTATTTTAAAGACACAGTTCTAAACAATAGGAAGCCATTGTAGGATTTTAAGAAAAATGACATAAACAGGCTAGTGTTTTAGAAAGTTATCTCTGGGGCAGTGTGGTTTGAATTATGAGGCCGGGTGAGGTGGGAGGATCACTTGAGCCCAGGAGTTCAAGACCAGCCTGGGTAACATTGTGAGACCTCATCACTACAAAAAAATCAAAACATTAACCGGACACAGTGTCTCACACCTGTAATCCCAGCACTTTGGGAGGCTGAGGCAAGAGGTTTGCCTGAGCCCAGGGATTAGAGACTAGCCTGGGAAACTTAGTGACACCTCATCTCTACAATAAATCAAAAAATTAGCCAGGCGTGGTGGTACGCACCTGTGGTTCCAGCTACTTGGAAGGCTGAGGCGGAAGAATCGCCTGAGCCCTGCAGGTCAAGGCTATGGTGGCCATGAGTGTGCTATTGCACTGCAACCTGGGTGACAGAGTGAGACTCCAACTCACAAAAAAAAAAAAAAAATCAAAAAATTAGCTGGGCATGGTAGCACATGCCTATAGTCCCAACTACTCAGGAGGCTGAGGTGAAAGGATTGCTTGAGTCCAGGAGGTTAGGCTGTGGTGAGCTATGATTGTACACTCACTACAGCCTGTGCAATAGAGCAAGACTCTGTCTCTTAAAAAATAAATAAATAAAGTGGCCAGGCTCAGTGGCTCGGCCTGTAATCCCAACACTTTGGGAGGCCGAGGCAAGTGGATTGCTTGAGCCCACGGGTTCGAGACCAGCCTGGGCAACTTGGCAAGCTCTCGTCTCTACAATAAATAAAAAATTAGCTGGGCGTAGTAGTGCGTGCCTGTAGTTCTGGCTACTTGGAAGACTGAGAGAGAAGGATTGCCAGAGCCCAGCAGGTCAATGCCGGGGTGGCCATGAACATGCCGCTGTACTCCAGCCTGGGCGGCAGAGTGAGGCTCCAACCCAAAAAAAAAAAAAAAAGTATGAGACTGGAGCAAGGATCTGATGAGGAGGCCATTAGATTTGGGGAAGGACCCTAGAGGAGAAGGCCTTGAGCAAGATATTTCTGGTCATGGGTTTTGTCTATCCCTTTGAGCCTCTGCGTGAACCTCTCAGTGTCCACAACACCTGGCCCCAGATACCCCACATGGTACCCCATATTGCCCACCTGACCACAGGTACCCACATGGCGTCAACCCTACAGGTTCTGCAGGTGATGACGTTCCCCTTTGGGAGTAGCTGGGTGAGAGGAACTGCACCCATCCCTTCCACATCAAAGCAGCATTGCAAGGGTGTGGGGCAGGAACCCCATGTTTCTTCCCCACAAGCAGTGGGTGCCCCATGAACCCCATGAGAGACTGGAGCCCAGGAAAGAACTGACACAGCATGAAAGCAACTTGCTGTGGGGTCTGTTCTCACCAGGCCCTGGGAAGGCCACTTGCATTCATCCCTACGACCCTTTAGAACAGATGGTATCAGGCTGGGCACGGTGGCTTATGCCTATCATTCCGGCACTTTGGGAGGCTGAAGTGAGAGGATTGCCTCAGCCCATGGGTTCAAGAACAGCCTGGGCAACTTGGCGAGACCTCATCTCTATAATAAATCAAAAAATTAGCTGGGCATGGTGGCGCATGTCTATAGTTCCAGCTACTTGGAAGGTTGACATGGAAGGATCGCCTAAGCCCAGCAGGTCGAGGCTGCGGTGGCCATAAGCATGCCACTGCACTCCAGCCTGAGCGACAGAGTAAGACTCCTACTCAAAAAAAAAACATGAAAGGCTGAAGCGGCAGAATCACTGGAACCCAGCAGGTCGAGGCTGCGGTGGCCGTGAGCATGCCACTGTACTTCAGCCTAGGCGACAGAGTAAGACTCCAACTCAAAAAAAACCCCCAAAAAACAGATGTTATCTCCAGGGATAAAGAAAACAAGGCTCACAGAGGGAACGGAACACACACTCCAGGTCCTGCAGCTGGCGAGTGATAAAGCCAGATCCAAGTCTGCCTGACAAGGTCTCAGCTGTTTCTCAACAAAAGCTGAACAACACGAACACATCCTGTCTTGGTTAGAGACACCAGCTGGAGAGGGGCCTGGTCCATGTGTGCCCATGGGCTCTGTGAAATCTTCCGGGGAGGGTAGAGAAACCTCAACCAAATACCCCCAGAACAGCCCCAGCGGGATTATGTGAACATGTCAACAGTTGTTGTTGTTGTTGTTTTTTCCCTCAACTCGTAAGAAAAACCTAATAAATTTTCCCTAATTTCCTTCTGTATAGGCCCAGTGGCTTGAAGGGTCCAGTCACTGTCGGATGACAGAGGAAGTCCAGACCCACTGCAAGACCGCTTTAGACTGGAACAGGCCTGCATGGACCAGTGCCTGGGACCCTCAGTTACCTTTAGCTCATTAACATGTAATTATAATGCTAGAAATCCCTCCTCTGGAGGAAAATCTCCACCATTTTCCATGCACGTGACATAGGGAGAAGCATGTTGGTGATTGCACCTGTATGTCTGTAAGTCCACCCTGTTCATGCTGCATATCTTCACCACCCCACAGCCAACTTAAAACTCCCAGACCTCCCACTGCTTGGGAAGAAGGGGTTTCAGAGTACAATCTCCCCTTCTTCATTCTCTGGCCATTGAATAAAACCTGACTGCCTTTCCAAATTGGACATTTTTTCTTTGTGACTGATACAAAGTAGGGAAAGAACACAGCTTGCTGGCAACATAAGCAGCCTGCTGTCTGGGAACTGCTGGGATTTCACACACACAGTCTAAAGTGTGGTAACCCATGACTTTTCCCCCATCTTTAATCTTTTCCTCAGTTAGGCCAGGGGTCCTGAGTGCAATTAGTCTCCTGGCTCCCACAGCCAGCCCAGGGCAGCGTAGGCATCTGTCCTGTTGCCCATCTATTTGGCCACGGATAACAGGCTCTAGAGAATCAGGGAAGCTCCAGGAGAGTGGGGGTCTGGGAGGGCTATCTCCCTGGAGGGCAAGCCCAGGCTGGCCCGACCACCATCCCCATTTGCACACGAGTGTCACAAACGTATTTTGGCTCTGAGCTAAATGTTTCATTCTAGTTGTCCCCAGAGAGTTCTGGAAGCAGAATAGCTGCTAGTTGGAAGTCTTGAGGTCAGTCCAAGTTGCAGTTCTCTAAAGGAGGATGCTGGGAATGAGTGTCTCACCAGCCCCATCACTGTGTCTGCTGAGGCTGAACTTCCATCTCTCAATCACACACACACACACACACACACACACACACACACACACACACACACACACACTAGCCAACCCAATTCTATTGTCTCTGTGCCCTGAGAGGCCAATCCCAGAGGACTGCATGACCTGGGGCTCCCTTGCCAGCTGCCTGGGGGAAGTCCACCTCCCTCTCATTGACCCCTTGTCTACTAAGCTGGGAGACTCCTGCCAGCATCTTGCCTTTAGACAGGTTCAGAAAGGAGCAGGCATCTGTCCCCTATTGCCCCCTAAACTCCAGGAGATCCCTGTCACATTCTCTCAGTGGTTCTCAGGCCCCCTCTCTTCACTTAAGGTATGTGTGTGCAGGGGGAGAAAGTACATAGGACTCTCATGGACGTTCCTGCTCTTGGACCTCTCTCCATCCTCTACCTGCCTCTTTTATTTTATTATTATTATTATTTTGAGTTGGAGTCGCACTCTGTTGCCCAGGTTGGAGTGCAGTGGCACACTCACAGCCACCGCAGCCTTGACCTGCTGGGCTCAGGTGATTCTTCCACGTCTACCTTCCGAATAGCAGGAACTATAGAATGCGCCACCATACCCAGCTAATTTTTTGATTTATTGTAGAGACGAGGTCTCGCTAAGTTGCCCAGGCTGGTCTCGAACCCCTGGGTTCAGGCAATCCTCTCACCTTGGCCTCCCAAAGTGCTGGGATTACAGGTGTGAGCCATGGCGCCAAGTCCATTATTTTTGAGTCAGAGTCTTGCTCTGTTTCCCAGGCTGGAGTGCAGTGGCATGCTCATGGCTACCATATCCTCGACCTACTGGGCTCAGGGCAGTCCTTCCGTTTCAGCCTCCTGAGTAGCTGGAACTACAGGCGCATGCCACCATGCCCGTCTAGTTTTTTAATTTATTGTAGAGATGAGGTGTCACCAAGTTGCTCAGGCTGATCTTGAATCCACGAGCTTAGGCAGTCCTTTCCCCTCCACCTCCCAAAGTGCTGGGATTACAGGTGTGAGCAACCACGCCCAGCTGCTCTGTCCCTTTTACATCCTCAAAGTCCCAGCTGGACCGGGGTCTTTTTTTAAGCCCCTGTTTAGCATGTTCTGCACAGCTTGTCTAGCACCTCCTTTTAGAAATTGAGGCCTCTTAACACCTTTTGTTCTCAGTTATAAGGGTACTTTTTTTATTTTTGGCTGGGCGTGGTGGCTTATGCCTGCCAGCACTTCGGGAGGTGGAGGCAAGAGGATTGCCTGAGCCCACGGGTTCGAGACTAACCTGGGCAACGTGGTGAGATCTTGTCTCTACCATAAATTTAAAAAAAAAAGACAGAGGCCAGGCTCAGTGGGTCAGTCTGTAATCCCAGCACTTTGGCAGGCAGAGGTGAGAGAATTAATTGTCTGAGCCCATGGGTTCAAGACCAGCCTGGGCAACTTGGTGAGACCTCATCTCTACAATAAATAAAAAATTAGCTGAGCATGGTATTGTGCACCTGTACTTCCAGCTACTTGGAAGACTGAGGCAGAAGGATCGCCTGAGCCCAAGAGTTGGAGGCTATGGCAAGCCATGATTGTGCCACTCCACTCCAGCCTGGGCGATGGAGTGAGACTCCAACTCCAAAAAAAAAAAAAAATTAGCTGGGTGTGGTTACACATGTCTGTAGTTCCAGCTACTTGGAAAGCTAAAGCGAAAAGATCGCCTGAGCCCAGCAGGTCAAGGCTGCAGTGGCCATGAGCGTGCCACTGTACTCCTGCCTAGATGACAGACTGAGACCAACCAAAAATAAATAAATAAATAAATAAATATTTTAAATTTTGAGTCTGGGTCTCACTCTGTTGGCCAGGCTGGAGTGCAGTAGCATAATCACAGCTCACTGCGGCCTCCAACCCCTGGGCTCGGGTGATCCTCCTATGTCAGCCTCCACCACTCCTGGCCTTTTTTTTTTTTTTTTTTTTTTTGTCACGACAAGGTCCTGCTATGTTGTCCAGGCTGGTCTCAAACTCCGGGGTTCAAGCAATCCTCCTGCCTCTGCCTCCCAAAGTGCTGGGATTATAGGTGTGAGACACCTCACCCAGCTATATGGGTACTTATGAGATAGATATGCAGAAAATAGGAAATTAATACTGTTATCCCTCCCCACATTTCTTTTTTTGCACATCTGAATGTAGAGGATAAATTCCACCCTTTAACATGCAAATCGTTAGGTTAAAATATATATATATCTCCCAGCGAGACCACCAAATGTTAGGTTAGACCAGCCAGGGTGGGGTTGTACAATCTGGTGCAGCGTGAAAGATGCAAAGAATTGCACAAGGAGTAGGTTAGAAAAAGTTTATTTAGAAGGTGAATTAGAGGAAAAGGGTGGCTCTACCTCCTCAAGATTGAAAAGGGGGCCGGGCACTGAAGAAGTGTTTGGCTCTAAATGTTTGAAGGCTTCTTGGAGAAGGCTGGGCACAAGCGCATTCCAGTGAAATGTAAGGGTGGGGGCTGGGAGGAGTGGTGTTGTTATGGCGATTACCTGTCCATTAGGCAGCCGCCAGATAGTTGAGAATAGCCCAAGGTCTGTTAAACAAAGTTTCAAGGCACAAACGTTAAGCTTCAAATGTCCTTGGATTTAGGGAACAAAAAGGCATTTAGCAGGGAGTATGTTGTTGATTGGAGGAGGGCTGGAGTCATTATAACAGTTATTTCTTTTATCTTGGTGTCCCATTGGTTTGTCATGCAAGATAACTAAAAACTCTTCCTTGGAGCAAGATGTTAATTATAAAATCCTAATGCCCATTACTGGGGGAGGTTATAGTTGCACTGACTTTACTCATTGGTGATTTTAAACAGTGGAGTTAATTCAACTTATTTCAGAGCAAGTTAGCAGAGACGATTACACAATAAAATATTATTGACTGAAGTATACCACTAACTGGTAGTTAAAAACAAATATAAGCCAACACCCAGCTTCCTGCCTGCAATGGCCGAGGTGACCCCATTTTGGCATTTCAGCCTTTCACAAACACACACACACACACACACACACACACACCCCTCCCATATACACAAATAAAACGAAAAGCTGAAAAGAGACCTGAGTAGTAGAGGTGTAGTCTTCACTAATATTATCTGAGCCCAAAATACCTTGTCAGTGTCCCCCAGGGAAGACATTCGCCAGGGTGTGATGAGGCTTTGCAGGCCGGGATCCAGTGGCCCCTTCAGTTTTCCTTCTGATGCCGTGTGGGGTGCATTACAAAACTGGTAGATTCTTTGACTCAACACTAAAATGAATTTTAGAGTGGCCAGCAAAGTTTTATTTATTTTTTATTTTATTTATTTATTTATTTTTGAGTTGGAGTCTAACTCTGTCGCCCAGACTGGAGTGCGGTGGCCGCGCCTGGCCACCACAGCCTCAACCTGCTGGGCTCTGGCGATCCTTCCGCCTCCACCTTCCAAGTAGCTGGGACTACAGGTGCACGCTACCACACCCGGCTAATTTTTTGATTTATTGTAGAGATGAGGTCTCACTAAGTTGCCCAGGTTAGTCTCAAACCCATGAGCTCAGGTGATCCTCTCACCTCAGCCTCCCAAAGTGCTGGGAATATAGGCATGAGCCACCCTGCCCAGCCCAGAAACTAGATATATTTTCACAATTGATATGCTGATATGCTAAATGGGTGGGGCACAAGTAACTGTCACTCCGGAGAGATTGACCTCTCTCCCCTTTTTTTTTTGAGTCAGAGTCTCACTCTGTCACCTAGACTAGAGTGTAGTGGCACACTCACGGCCACTGTAGCATCGACCTGCTGGGCTCAGGCAATCCTTCCACCTCAGCCTTCCAAGCAGCTGGAACTACAGGTGCACGGAACTACAGGTACACGCCACCACACCGGTCTAATTTTTTGATTAACTGTAGACACAAGGTCTCGCCAAGTTGCCCAGACTGGTCTCGAACCCAAGGACTCTGGCAATTCTCTCGCCTCGGTCTCCCAAAGTGTTGGGTTTACAGGTGTGCGCCACTTTGCCTGGCTGACCTCTCTCCCTTTCTGATGGAAGGAGTCTTTTTCAAGGAGACTTGCCAGACTTTTTCAATTCACAAGTTCAAGAGCTAAAAGGGGTCTTATCGTTTCTGTGGTTTTTTGATTCTAGGTCCAGGAACCACTTTGATGGAGTTTTCCTTCAAGCGGATGGTGTGAACTGGGAGTCCACAATGAATTCACATTCCAGCTTGCAGGGTCGGTCAGCCTACCGACAGGATGCCTGGATGCATTTAAAACCCGCCCAAGAGAAATGTATCTATCTATGCCTAACCCGCACTAGCTACCCTGCCTCACTTGCACATGTGCACTTTCCTGCTGGCATGTGGGAGGCTGCCTGTTTCCCTCATTCTAGCTCCCAGGGGCACCTCACAATGAGGGAGTGGAGCCCTGAAAATGACAGTTCAATCGCTCCAAGAAGGGAGAGTCGGGCCATGATCTCTCTGTGCCTGGGTCTCCCCAAGGGTCATCACTGGGTCTGAGCTTGAGTCTTTGAGTCCTGGCATCATCTGAGCCAATAACCAGACAAAATGGGTTCTCCTCGATGAACTCCTCTCTCTTGTGAGTTCCATATGGCTCTCGTTCAAAGAGCCCTTCTGCACACCTGGCCTTGTCTCAGCCCTGCACAGATTCCCGAGGAGAAGGATATTCTCATTCTCTGGGAAAGCTGAAGATGTTAATTTCAGGCCTATGGAGGTTTTGCATCAACCAGACTGGATACAATGGAAAGAACCTGATGACAGTCCTCCACTCCCATTTTCCCCACTGCAAACCCATCTACTACAGTGGCCTCCACTCTTCCCTCCTCCCCTCTTACAACACTGGGAAAGGATCTAAGGCCCCCAGACTACAGGCCCCACCCCTCTGCCTTCTCAGGGAATGTCCTCAGGAACCATTTATTCTTTCCCTCCTCAAGTAGCTCCAGTCTCCATCTCCCAACCCTCCTTCCTCTCCTTCCCCCTCCCTCCCCCCATTGTCCTAGTCACCTATGATACAGTTTTGGAAGAATGCCAAATTAAATATATAGATGGATGGGTTAGGTGGCTCAAGCCTGTAATCCCAGCACTTCGGGAGGCTGAGGTGAGAGGACCACCTAAGCCCACTGGTTCGAGACCAGCCTGGGCAACTTGGCGAGACTTCATTTCTACAATTAAAAAAAAAAAAATTAGCCAGACGTGGTAGTGTACGCCTGTAGTTCCGGCTACTTGGAAGGCTGAGGTGGAAGGATCACTTGAGCCCAGCGGGTCGACACTGGGGTGGCCGTGAGCGTGCCACTGCACTCCAGCCTGGGTAACAGAGTGAGACTCCAGCTCAAAAAACAAATTTTATAGATGTAAACTAGAAGAATGGGAGAGAGAAGGAGAAGAGAGGAGGGAGGAGGGGAAGAAAAGGAAGGGAGAGATAGAACTGGCTCCTTCTCCACAAGACACAAACCCATGTGCATTTCTTCTGACTTGACATCCCTGCCAGCATCTGCTTTAATCTCTCCTTTTGGCAGCCAAGTGTTTTTGAGAAAAGGTCTATATTTGTCTCTATTTCTTCACCTCCCATTTATTTCTCAACTTGGTGCAATCTGGTTTCTGTCCCTTCCTTTCCACTAAAACAGATCCAAGTTCACCAGAGAACAACCTGCAAAATCCTATACACTTAAAAAAAAACACCCTGCTTTCTGTTGAGCACGTGGTCCTGACAATGAGAGAGAGAGAGAAAGAGAGAGAGACTACCTCTATGCTGAGAGACTCCTTTCCCAGCCTCTGTGGCTCTCCCTCTTGCTGGAATAGATACATCCTCTCTCCCCACCTTCTTTTCTTTCTTCCCCCATTAATACCTTAAGGCCAGAGTAACTCTCCAAGCCTCCTTGATCCTTACTCTATTTGCTCCCCTAGGGAAATGACATTCACATCTTCCATTCCAACCAAGGACAGGTCCCTGCTGAGGGTTGCCCAAACCACTTCATAACAACAATAAACATTTATTAACAGATACCATGGGCCCGTGCTGGGCCAATTTCACAATAAGCCTCTGAAGCAGATGTCTTTATTATCCGTATTTCATATCCTTGAAAACTGAAATGCTGCCAACTTCAGGGACACACAGTTATTAAGAGGCTACTCTCTGATGACTAGACTCTGACCTTTTTTCTTTACCTTGACAAATTCCTAACTAGGGAGCCTGGGGAAATGCTTTTTGGTTTTGTTTTTTAATTAACTCTCCCTACATAATGTGGTTTACTTTCCAACCTGACTCTAACATAACACCACAAAACAGATAATAAAAAAAAAGTATTTCACAACCCTGTAAAACTGTCTCTCGGGGGCTTCCCGACTCTAGGCACCTTTTAAGACACTTACCTGTCCAGCTACTTGGAAGGCTGAGGCAGAAGGATCGCCGGAGCCCAGCAGATCAAGGCTGCGGTGGCCGGGAGCGTGCCACTGCACTCTAGTCTGGGCAACAGAGTGAGACTCCAACTCAAAAAAAAAAAAAGACACTTACCAGTTCTCTCTGAAGTCTGCCACCTATGAAGCTTCATCTACATATTAAGAAAATTCTTCCACTCCCTTCTAGGCAGGACATCTCCAAAAAGGGGTGAGGGGAGGTTACAGGTTATAGGTGGATTCAAAGATTTCCTGACTGGCAAATAGTAGCAAGAGTGAGGCTCCTTACCTAAGGAATTTTGAAATCA
>CAUYQG010105963.1:0-31101 GCA_963574415.1 Tarsius wallacei
CCTGTTCTTTTTCTTTCCCAGTTAACACAGAACTTATATCCTTAATGTAAAAAATAAGAGGCAAGGTAATAGAAGAAAATTTAGAAATATATATGCTTTCCAATACAAGCCAGGAACATCCAAAAGTCCTAAAGCAAAAAATAGGTATGTTAGATATTAAAAACATACTCCCACATTAAAAAAAAAAGCAAAAAAAAAAAAAGTAGAGCTAAGGATATCTTAATCTAAAGTTGAAACACAAAATATAGACTATGAAAAAATATTTACCTCACATAAAGCAGAAAAAAATGTTAATATCCTGTATACAAACAACTTTCTACATTGCTATAAAGAAGCAAGAGAAGTCAAGAGAAAAAGGGGGAGACACATGCGTAGGAAAGATTACTTTAAAAAACGAAATTTTGCATAAATATAAGAAAAGATGGTCAACCTCAAGTAACTAGGGAAATACAAATTATGACATTGATTATAAATTCCTCATGTCGTATTCAGATTAAACAGTCTCAGAGTCTTCTCATCTCCATTTTATAACAAGATTTATTATACATTCTTCATATATCCTGTGTCCTCAGATTAATATGCTCTGGTGTACCAAAATCCAACAATATTTGAACCTTGTAGAATAAATTATGACTATCAAATTCCTACAGGGATTTAACTATTTTTAAAATCTCATTTTAAACTAATATCTACTTTTTCTGAAACCATCTAACTTAGTTTTTCTTAAGAATGCTTCTGTACCTTGGCATATATTTTTTCCTCTACTTGTAATGGACTTCCCTCTGTTTTCTCCCAGTTAAATTCACCCATAATCTCAGATATAACTTTATCTGATTAAGGGAAACTATCTTAAAAAGTATTTGGTGTTCAAAGCACCTGGTATTTTTCTCCATAGAAATGTCTGCACTTTTAATTAAACAATTATTTGCATATCAAACTATAAAGAGAGGATATCTCCTAAAAAAGCATATGTCTGGATACAATAGATAATTTGGTTTTACTTGAATCTTTTCAATGAAAATATATTTGTCAATCACAAAGGTAGTTTTATTTTATGTAACTTATTTTGCAACATTTGAAAAGTTTAAACTCCCACTAAAATAATGCATCATGAAATCTTGGATTATTAGTTATTGTTTAACTATGTATTTCCAAAGTTTAGTACATGCCTTTGTATGCAATAAATGCCCATATTTATTGACACTCTAATGTCAGATGCTAATTGTGCTATAAACAATACCATGTAGAGTAGAATGACCATCTCATTCTGAGCTCCATGCTTTGCTGTTGTTAAAACTCAATATTGGTTTTATTCTGTAATGGCTATACTCTACTAATAAGTTATTTGAGCTTCTATTTGAATACATTCTTAAGACATTTGATAAGTCTATATTATCTTTTTTTTGGAACAGTTAGGCTTTGTGAACCCAAATAGAGAATTTTTATTGTCTTAGTAAATATTTATAGCATACTTCCAATGTGCTAGCCCCTCTACTAGGTACTGGGAATGTGAAATACCCAAAACAAACTGCCTTCATTTAAGCTTTTCATTTTGTTGGTAGACCAGTAGAATTTAAAAGGATTTTATACCTATTTTTTAAATATCATATCAATTTTTTTCTATTTTACTTTTTGAGAACTGTACTTTTTTGGTAATTAATCCAATAAGGCAGTGGCAATACATTTCAATTTTAAAAAACAAGTAGAGCTGGGTAAGGTGACTCATGCCTGTAATCTCAGCACTTTGGGAGACTGATTTGGGAAGATGTCTTGAGGCCAGGTTCGAGACCAGCCTGGGCAATATACTGAGATCCCATCACTAATAATAATAATAATAATAATAATAAAATAAAAGCCAGGTGTGATGACACATGCGTACAGTCCTAACTATTCAGGAGGCTGAGGCAGAAGGATTTCTTGAGCCCAGAAGTTTGAGGTTATAGTGAGCTATGATTATATCACTGCATTTCCACCCGGGAGATAGAGCAAGATTCTGTCTCTATTAAAAAATGATAATAATTAAAAAATAAAGAACAAGTGGGAAATGAAAATGCACTGAGAGTCACATGAATCACACTGCAGTTTGGTTCCCATTATTTAGTATGTCCTTGAACAATCCATTCACCTCTGAGAGTATTGGGAATTCATTTATTTCCAACATGCAGTGTTCTGTGGCAATAAAACATTCTGAAGGCAAGACATAGAAATTTACATCTATGGGTAATCTCATAATAAAACAATCATCTTGTTAAAACTATACCTTCTTTTTATTTCTATAATTTATTCACATACCAAAGACAGAAGAAATGAATGAGGCTACCAAAACTTGCCAACTCTTTCAATCTTAGTCCAGTAAAACAGATTTCAGACTTCTGACCTCCAGAATGGTGAGATAGTAAATTTACGTTGTTTTAAACCATTGAGTTTATAATAACTTGTGATAGCAACAATTGGGAAGACAATACAATATGTGCCGAAAAGGCTTTTTCTAGGGAGCCTCCCCTTATGACTGCTGATGAAGGTATAGAGGCCACACTCTCTTGCCTAAATGCAGATCATCTGGGTGAGACAGCTTCCTTTGATGGATGATTATTCTTAGGGACTAACCCTATACTCATAAAGAGAGCTACACTGGAATATTTTCAGAAGAGAGGAAATTATAAAATGAATCAGAAGACTCCTGGAAGCTACCTTAAATAAAAAGGTGTTGTCATGTTTAAGAAGAATTCGCTTTGTTCTCTGTGGCCCAAGAAGTTAAGGAAAATAACAATGAGCAAACAGTTGGTCTAAATTTTCCCTAGAAAAATGTGGTCCGCCAGAGGCCATAGTGAACCACAAGGGATGTTTCAAACACAAACTTCATCAGCATCTACAGATGTCACACACAGGCAGCAGTATGAATTCAACAATATGAATTCAATAATAATAAACAGTGAGGAGTTGGAATTCTCTAAGTCTTAAGACTAATCTAATAAGTAAGAGAGATATAGTTTATCTGAGAAACGGAGCCTCTAATGGAAGAAAAATTTTAAGTAGACTCAGAAGTGAAATTCCAAGATGACTTCAACAGTTAGTCCAAGAAAAGCATATCAATTTGATTAGAAGATAAAGAGAATGTCAACGCTTTATAAAGGGGATAAATCAGGTCAGCCTAGGCAACATAGCAAGACCTTGTCTCTACGAAAAAAAATAAATTAATTAATTAAGCTGCAGTTTCAGATACTAGGGGGACTGAGGTGGAAAGATCGCTTGAGCCCAGGATGTTGAAGCTGTGATGAGCTGTGATTGTGCCACTGCACTTTAGCCTGGGTGACAGAGTGAGACTCTAACTAAAACCAAACCAAAAGAAAACAAAACAAAGGCTGTGGTGGCCAGGAGTGTGCCATTGCACCCCAGCCGGGGCAACAGAGTGAGACTCCAACTCAAAACAAACAAACAAACAAACAAAAACAAGGGAGACGGGGGAGATAAATCAGCCTTTCTTGATTATCCATTCAAAATTAATTATTGAAGCATAATAGTTAATACTTAAAGTTATTGCCTATTGGATAATAATAGGTAATAATTAAAATTATGAAGGAGCTTGTGCTTCTACTGGGGTCTGAAGTGGCATGTAAAAAAGGGAGACAGAATTGAGAGATTTTGCTAATGAGAAAATAAACAGAGTTTGTGTCAAGAAGAGATGGAGCACTTGATTGGATGGGTGGGATAAAATCATGTGATGAAGGACCCTCAGGAGATGGAAAGTATCCATTGGTGAATTTCCAATAAGACAACTAAAAAGATACTTTGTTGAAAATAAGAAAAACTTTTGGTTACTACATACATTTTTTGTCCTTTCCTAAGATTTGTTTATAATGAGAGCCCTGCAAACTAGCCTATTCCCTGCTTTCCAACACAGTTCATAGCAAAGTTTAACATGGTAAAAATAATACATGCTCAAAATTTTTTCTAAATTACTGGGACTAAAGAGGTTTTGGAATTAAGATTTTTTAAGGCTCTGAAAGTGTTATATGATACATAGCGATAACTCACCCATTGTGGTCTACAACATCACCCTGTCATTGAACATAATATCTATTCATCAAAATATACAAGTATTCACACTAAGTGTAAAACAGACTATAAATAACCTTTGTTATAGTCATATACTGCTGTATAACAAAGTCCCACACAATTCAATGACTTAAAACAAAAGCTATTTAATAATTTTAAAATTATATTTGTTTCATAAATCATGGAAGGGTTTGTACCCAGTTTGGTATTCAGTGGTATCCAATTTACAAATACTATGGTCTAGATGAAAGAAAGCTTACTTTGAAGTCTGGTACCTTGGCAAGTGTATTTAAAAGAGTAGTTTTATCTGATTGTTCAAAGCACCTATATACGTTCTCTTCTGCAGGAGTGGTCTCAGGTCTCAGGTCAGATTTCTTACATGGTAGATCAGAAACCTCAGAAACATCATCAGGAGAAGCAGAAAAATAACTTATGACACAGCCTTTGAAGACTCAGAACATTATTTGCTCTGCACTAAGACCATGCCAGTATAAATTGTAGGGAAGTTAGTTCTTGCTTATCAATGGAAAGAGTAGCAAAACTTTGGGTCCATCTATATTTTATCAGAGTCCACCTTCTGGTCACAAACTATTTACTTTCCTCAACATGAAAAAAATGCACCTATTTAACATTCAGTTTACTAAAATTCTCATCTTATTATGTCATAAGCTCTAAGAGCAAAAGCCATGTCATTTAAATTGGGTCCAGATTTTGATGAGGTTCTCTAGGTGCAATTTCTAAGGTATAGTCATTATGTACAGTATTTCTCTTTCATTTTGAAGACTTGCCAACTTAAGAGACATGTACCTGCCCCTGAGATAAATAATATGCATGTGATTCAAGGATAGGACAGGTGCAATGGACAGTATCATTCAAAATGTGAGACAAATTAAAGCACATATCTGCCACTGGTCCATAGCAATGCTGAAACACAGTCGTCTCATTCCTTTATTAAAACTCAGCCTTGCTCCTTGAGATTAATTCTGCTGGTCTTGGCCCTGCTTTTATTGTCTTGAATTAACCCTCTCTGTCATCTCTTTATTAAACCATGTTTGTAGCTAAGTACCCTTATCAATTTATACCCTGCCACTACAAATATTTCTGTTGATTTTAGACCAGCTTTCACGAATACAATATTCCCCAAAACAACAACAAAATTTCGTGTTTTTTCTCTGAATCTTGTTGAAATTCACTCCATTAGACATAAGCCATATCCCAAATTTTCTTCGTTATAGACCTCTCTATGACTTAACTGAAAACAATAATGTTGTGGAACAATGCTTTTAAGAGTATCGATTTGTCAGGCCGGTCGTGGTGGCTCACGTACATCCCAGCATTTTGGGAGGCAGAGACCAGTGGGCTGCCTGAGCCCAGGAGTTTGAGACAAGCCTGAGCCACTTAGCAAGACCTCATCTCTACAATTAAAAAAACAAAAAATCCACCTTGCACGGTGGCCGTGCCTATAGTTCTGGCTACTTGGAAGGCTGACGCGGAAAGATTGCCTGAGTGCAATAGGTCGAGGCTGCAGTGACCGTGAGCATGTCACTGCATTCCAGCCTGGGCAACAGTGTGAAAGACTCAAAATAAATAAATAAAAATAAAATCAATTTGTTCAGTTGAGAGAATGTATGTGACACACTTTGAAATCTTTCTGTAGTTGGATAAAAGATCTTACTGTTATAGCTTTTACATGGGGGGTGGCAAACTATGAACCAAAATCAATCAGGCACATGTTTCTGTAAATAAAACTTAAATATAGTTGTGCCTTACTATCTGTGGGAGATTGGTTCCAGGATGCACTGTGGATACCAAGAACTATGGATGCTCAAGTTTCTTACATAAAATGGCATAATATTTGCATATAGCTTACCCACATCCTCTCAAATATTTTAAACCTTTCGATTACGTATATAATAAAATGCAATTGCTGTGTAAATATGCTGCTTTGTTTTTTATTTTTATTACTTTCATTGTATTTTTTATATATATATGTGTATATATATATATATATATACATATATATATATGTATTAAATCTGTGGTTGGTTGAATCCAAGGATGCGAAACCCATGGACATGGGGGGCCGACTGCATACCATGTTCATTCAATTTTACTTTGTTATAGCTACTTTCACATTAAAACGTTAGAGTGGAGTAGTTGCAAACAAGACAATATGACCTGAAAACCTAAAATATTATTCACTCTGCTTTTTATAGAAAGGGTTTGCCAAACTTACTTTGGATTATCTTAATCTTGAAACAATATTTTATTTGTAATGGTTTTGGTAACCTGGAGAATCTAGGTAACAAAATGAGATTTATTTTCTAACACAATCATTTTCATTTTACTTTATTTTGTTTTATTTTAGTTGGAGTCTCACTCTGTCCCCCAGGCTGGAGTGCAGTGGCATGGTCACAGTTACCCCAGAGTCGACCTGCTGGACTCCGGTGATCCTTCTGCCTCAGCCTTCCAAGTAGCTGGCTCTATAGGTGTACACTACCATGCCCGACTAATATTTATTTTCTAATTTTTGCATAAAATCAAGACAGTTCCTTTAAAAATATTATCTTTACTTATCCATATCTTGTCACATACAGCTAAAAATACAAACTAAACATTAACACAGAACAAAATAAAATAAACACACAGATTCACATTATCAAGATCATAAATGGAAAACTCTTTAGCTAGCTCTCCCTGTTCTTAGGTATATTGTCTATTTTCCACATTACCACAGTTAACAATGTCACCAAATTTCAACTTCTCCATAGTAAGGGTTGTTCTGCCAATCTTCAATTATAATTTCCTTTTCATCTTCCTGGTTTAACCAAAGTCTCTTGGATACTTTTCTTGTTTCAATAACACGTTCCAACAAAATGGGAATTTTTAGAATGCAGGGGATATGATTTATTTGGGATCTCACAGAAATTAGTGGATAATCAAGAACTAGAAATAAGAAATACCAGACAATGGAGACTCAGAAGGGTGAGAGGGTGGGAATAGGGTGAGGGATGAGAAAGTTACTTAATGAATACAATGGACATTATTTAAGTGATAATAACATCCAAAGCCCAGACTTTACCACTAAGTGATATAACCATGTAACAAAATGGAATTTGTATTTTTAAATGTACACAAAAAGGACAAATATTGAGTTTTGATCTCAAGCTCTTATTACATGATAGTGATGCTTCTATTTTGTCACAACTACTGCTGCTATCATGGCTACAACCACTATTTTCTTAATTACTTCTAAGCTCATTGACCCTTTATCCTACAATATCCTAATTCCTATCTGGACTCAAGTATTAGAGACATGGCCAGGCAATATTATATACACTGGATAATAATGGAGATGAATCATAGAGATTGAAGTGAGGGTTGTAGAAGGGGAAATAGTAGAGAATGGATTCTACATCATGAACACAAGAAGAAAAATGAAAATATTAGTTAAACTCTTTCTATCCATGTGAGATTCTGATGGCCATTTCTCTCAAATGCACTCACATTAACCCCAAATTCCTGCTAGACAGACTCTGCAAAGATTCAAACTGCCCCTCAGAGAACCAAACTCACTCTGTACTCTCATTAGACCAATGATCCAGGAAGTCCAAGGTTTGTGGTTTTGACATTTGATTGATAATAATAATATGCTCGGTATTTCCAACTGTGCTGATGTGTTGATATTTGACTTTAAAAAACACAGAAATATTTTTCTTTTCTTAAAGGGAAAACCAACCAGCTGTTTTCTGATCTGCTAAAAGAAATTATAGTATTTTCCATTGCCACCACATACTTTATGGGTCTGGGTTATTTATTGACCCACAGAATCTCAGTTCAGATGCAGCATCTGGCTGCTCAATGAAGTCTTACATTTTACACAATTTTCCACCTGGACTCGTCAAAAAATACAAATGTAGACTTGATATAAATGCCAGCTACTCCTTTATGTCAGAATAACTTATTCCCAAACTTTTATAAAACTGTGAGGCTACCAAGATCCTTTAAATTAGGTTACTGTCTCTACCCTGTCCTCCCTCGTCTTTCACAGTAACTTCATCCCAATATCGATTTTAGCATCATATTGCAGTTATACGTAAGGGTGAAGGTAAGAAACATGACTAGGAGCAGAGACTGTTGCAGGAAGGGCAACGGTATCATCTTCCCAGAGTTTTGGTCTTACCTGCCCTCTTCCTTTTACTGATTAGGTCATTTACATGTATATGGTCTGTACATGCAATGCTTATGTAGGTCATTTTCAGCCACTTCTTTGCACAGGAGCTCTAAGGGGTCATAGAAGACATGACCACAGGTTCAAAATCTGTGTACTTGCTATGTACCAACAACATATAATTAAAATTGATTAAAATGAATGCTTGGATGTTTGTGTATGGCCAACTTTCTGTTTTGTTTAATAGTCTTTATCCTAACTAGACTGAAATCTCTATGAAAGCAGCAACATGTCTGTATTGCTTATAACTATAGCCACGGTGCTTAGCACATTTCCTACTACATGAGGGTGCATAATACAAAATGTGAAATAAGCCGGGCTCGGTAGCTCAGCCTGTAATCCTGCACTTTGGGAGGCTGAGGTGAGGGGTTTGCCTGAGTCCACGGGTGCGAGACCCACCTGGGCAACTTGGCGAGACCTCATCTCTACAATAAATCAAAAAATTAGCCGGGCGTGGTAGCGCGCACCTGTAGTTCCAGCTACTTGGAAGGCTGAGGCGGAAGGATCACTGGAGCCCAGCAGGTCGAGGCTGTGGTGGCCGGGAACGTGCCACTGCCTTCCAGTCTGGGCGACAGAGTGAGACTCCAACTCAAAAAAAAAAAAAAAAGTGAAATAAATTGAATTCCTGATTTTAAATCTTGACCTTGCAAACAACCGACAGTTTTCTAGACCCTTCATGTCATTACAAATAGGAATGTTTACTTCTTATTCTGGTTTATTGTAACGTAAGACGCCACACATACACTTTATCTGTTTAGCTCAATGCCTATAAAACCAAGTTATTTTCTGACATGACTCAATGCTTACCTCTTGAGGCTGTTTCACTACCTATACTTTCTTCTATGCTATCTGCCCTCACTTCCCTCTTGGTGAACTCCAGATCTCCACAGGCTTACAAAATTTCTCCATATCTCCTAGCCCACATTTTTGCCTGCCACCCGTGTAGAATGTTAGGGTACTTGCAAACATACCTTTCATTTCGATGTTGTAAGTCACTTACTGTATACCACCCCAAGGTGACAGAGAGCTCATGCAATGTAATCTTCAACTAATTAAAATGCCACAACAAAATGAATTCATAAACCCTGATATTGAAATGTATTAGCTGTGTGATCTTGAACTGTGTTACTTCACTCTATATGAACATAAATTTCCTCATAAGAAAAAAAAGGGAAAAATAGTAATAATAATATATTGTTTGAAAATTAAATGACTCATTCTAGAGAAGACGTCACTCAAAAGTATTTATAGATGAACAATAAAAACATGTAAAGAAGTTCAACATCATAGACATTAGGAAAATACAAATTAAAAAAATTAAATATTGCTACAAACCTATTAGATTGGCTAGAGCTATGCCTAAACATAATAAACATAATCTATTTGATTAAAGTTCAAACTTATAAAGCATATATTTCTATTTAATCGTAATTGTAAGTGCATTGTTATCTACTGTATTTCAGAAAATTAACCTGATAGTTAAGAGCTAGCTGACTTTACTTATATTGTGTCACTATCCACTTTAAGTTCCATAATAATCCTCAGCATTATGCCTTTTCATTCCCATTTTGCAGCTGAAAAAATTGTAGGTCACAAATTGTCATCATTCACACATAATTAGGTGGAAAAAAATAGAATTTTAATTCCTTTTTTGTCATATGACCAGAGGCATTCAATCAAAAAGTCTTCTATCAGAATTCTCCCACAATAATTATCCTATTTTTGTATCTTGGGGAAATATTGAAAACAAATATAACACATTACATGAGCACCATTTTTTAATTAAACTTTTTAAAGATGTAGAGATAATTATAAATTCATATGCAGCTGCAAAAAATAATGCAGAGAAATGCCATGATGCAGTTTACCGTGTATTACCAATGGGAGATTTTGCAAAGCTATAGTGCAATGCCACAATCAGGATAGTGACATTGATCCAACAGAGGTAGTATTTCTCTGGACACAAGATTCCCTCATATTGTTTTTTCACAGCAATATTACCCACATTACTCACATCCACCACATCTCTAATAGCTAAAAAATACAATTTTTTTCTCCATCTCTCTAATTTTATCCCTTAAATAATGTTACATAAGTGGAATCATACAGTATGTAACCTTTTGTGATTGTTTTACTCTCAGATTTTTCTCAATATTCCTCTGAGTTGTTGCATTATCAATAATTCATTCTTTTTTATTGCTGAGTAAGTAGTATTACATAAGCTAAATGTATCACAGTTAACCATTTACTCATCAAAGGGTGTGTAAGTTGTTTCAAGTTTGATCTATTACAAATAAATCTACTGTGAGCATTCATACAGTTTTTTATGTAAACATAGGTTTTCTTTTCTCTTTAATGAAAGCTCAGGAGTGGAATTGCATGTTTATTTATTGTGAGAAACTGGCAAACTATTTTCCAGAGTAGTTATACCATTTTATCTTCCCATTAGCAATGTATCAGTAATCTAGTTTATCCGTATCCTTGCAATCATTTGGCGTTGTCATACTTGTTTTTTTTACATTTCAGCCCTTCTGACTGGTTTGTAGAGATCTAATGTTTTAATTTGCATTTTCCTAAAGTCTATGATGTTAAACATTTTTCATATGTTTATTGTTCATCTATAAATACTTTTGGGTGAAATCTTATTTTATTCATTTTTTTTTCTATTTTCCAATTTTTTTTCTTTTTTTTACTGTTGAGTTGTCAGAGATCTGTATGTATGCTAGATAATAATAGGATATATGGTTTCCAAATATTTTCTACCAGGCTGTAAATTATTTTTTCTCCTCAAGAGGGTCACTTGCAGAGCAAAAGTTTTTGCTTTTAATGAGGTCTAATTTGTCAGTACTTTACTTATGGGTCAGGGTATTGGCACTTACTCTAAAAACTTTTTACCTAGTTTTAGATGTTGAAGATTTTTTTTCTTTTTATTTTCTCTAGAACTTTTATAGCATTACACTTTACATTGATGTCTGTGATTCACTTTGAATGAATGTTTGTATAAGTTGTGAAGTTTAAGTCAGGGCCATTTTTTTTTCCAATTGCTCCAGCACCATATATTTAAAAGAGTGTTCTTTTTGGGTTGAATTACTTTTGCACATTTGTCAAAGTTCAGCTGGAAATATTTATATGGGTCTGTTTTTGATTTCTCTCTTCTGTTCCCATTGATCTATACACCTACCTATTCTACCAGGACTACATAGTCTTCATTACTAGCTATATAATAAGTCCCAAGCCTGGCAGACTTTTCCTCTCATTGTGTTCTTTTTTTTCAAAATTACTATGATTCTTCTAATTTCTTTGCCTTTCAGTTTTAGCATAAACCTGTTCATATTTCCAAATAGTCTGCTTACATTTCAAGAGGAATTCTATTAAAGCTATATAACAATTTGAAGAAAACTGAAATTTTTGCTGGGTTGTGCCTTGCAAACTTCTAACATGAGATGTGTCTTCATTTATTTAGATCATCATTGATTTCATTAATTTACATTTTATAGTTTTTAAAATACATGTTCTTAAAATGTTCTTAAAATGTGTTATTAGATTTACACCTAAGTATTTCATTTTCCAGTGATTTTATTTATTTATTTATTATTCTCTTTATTTTATTATTGAGATGTGGGTTACAAGTCAGGATTAGGTACATGAGTAGTAGTCTATGTGTAGGTGAAGTTTGGGCCTCCAACTTGTCCTCACTTCCCCTGGTTTAGAATCAGGTACCCTTTGTAATGTCACGTGCCCTCTCCCTCCTTCCTACAATGGCAGTGTCCTGTGAGAGCCAATCCCTGCTTCGTAGCATTGTGATAAGTGTTCAGGACTTATGAGAAATAATATGGACTATTCAGTGCTTTGTTTCTGTGATAGATCACTAAGTATGATAGACTGTAAATCCATCCAATTTGCTGCAAAGTCCCTAATTCTGTCCATCGTGTATATGTACCACATTTTCTTTATCCAGTCCACTTTCGATGGGCAGCAGGGTTGATTCCATGTTTTTGATATTGTGAATAGTATGACAATACACATGTGTGTGCAGGTGTCTTTTTTGTAGGATGATTTATGTTCCTGCAGGTATATTCCCAAAAGAGAGATTGCTGGATTGTATAGAAAGTCAATTTTTAGTCTTTTAGGAATCACCACACTGTTTTCCATAGAGGTTGAACTAATTTGCACTCCCACTAACAGTGTTCATTTTTCTATTGATTTTAAATAGAATTGTATTTTCAAGTTTTGGTATCCTGGTCATCATTGCTAGTATACACAAATATGTTGATTTTTGAATGGTGATCCAGTATCCTTTCAACTTATGGAATTCACTTTTTAATTCTAAGTTACTTTCTATGTCGCTTCATATTTTTTATATGTACAATCACGCCATCAGAAAACAAAAAGTTTTATTGCTTTCATCTGTATGCCTTTGATTTTTCCTTTCTTGTCATATTATACAAGCTAGATCTTCTAGTATCATGTTTGATAACATAGTAAAGAAATATTTGCTTTGTTCATAATTTCAGAAAAAAAACATTTATTTCACTATTAAGTGTCATGTTATCTTAGTTTTTTTGCAGATATTCTTTATCAGGCTGAGGAATTTCCCTAATACTCTTAGTTTTCTGAGTATTACATTCATAAATGGATATTGAATGTTGTCAAATGCTTTTTCTGCATTAATTGATATACTCTTGTGATATTTTTATTGCTTTTCAAATACTTAATCGGTCTTGCATCCATTATTTTATAAACTTTATTACCTGTTGATTAAATCTATTTACTAATATATTTGATTTAACTTTAATAATATGTTTTACTTACTGGAGCATAGCCAAATATTTTCATTCCACCATAAAACTAACATGAAGTTATTGCGACTGTTGGCTTTTTTATGTATATTTATACATTTTTATATGTTGGGATTCCCTCCCTCCCTCTCTTTTTTCCTTTTTTTTATCATCCTTTGGTCTACTCAAACTTTAGTTTTTAGTTTTATTTATCTGTGGTGTATTTGAGTATATCCTTTTGTATCGTATTTTTTAAAAAATTCTCCTTTATTATTTCTTACTCTTCTGTGGGTTGAATGGATAGTTTCTCTGCTGATCTCACTGCGTTTATTCCTGTGGTTGTCATCAGCTGATGAGTTGGCTAGAGGCTGAGCTCAGCTAGAATTGCTGAGTAGCAGGACCTCTCACTCTTCCTGTAATCTTTTGTCCTGAGGTTTACATCTGGTGGTCCTTGGACAACATTGTAAGAGGGGAAAAGTGGAAGCTATGGTGGCTTTGGCTGCTGAGCACCTACAATGTCATTTCCACCATATCCAATTGGTCAAATCATACCACAAATAAAAACAGTTCAGATGTAAGTTTGGGAAAATAAATTCTACCTGTTTATGGAAGAAACTGAAAAAAATCTGTGGCCATATTTAATCTACCAAAATGTATGAGTGCTTGTTTTTTAGTATATAGTTTTCTCAGTGTTGCTCCAATTATTGAATTATATACACATACCTTACCATAGCATACACATGTTCAGATTTTACCAGATTAAGTAAATATAGAAATACAGAATTATCTACATTTATGTCCCTCTATTCACCCCTATTTATAATATAATCACTTAAAATGCTTTTTCCATATATTTTTATAACTATCTCAGATGGTAATATTGTTTTTGCATACAGTATCAAACATTACTTAGAAAACTCAAGAAGAAAAGGAAAATTTATTATATTTGCCCACACTTGTGAATCTTGTATTTTTTCTTATTTCCTGATGTCCCAAGATTCCTCTTTCATTATGATCTTCTTGTCTAGAGAACTTCCTTTAGTCATTAAGTCTGATGGTGACAAATTATTTTAGTTAGTTTTTAAAAATCTAATCATATCTTGATTTCTCTTTTATTTTTGATGCATACTTTTGCTAGATATATGTTTTTGAGTTGATATTTCTGTTTACTAGGTATGTGTAAAATCCTCTGCCATTTTATTCTGGCTTTCATTTCCATCTGTTTTCTGATAAGAATCTGCTATAACTTAAATTTTTCTTCTATAAGTAAAGTGTCATTATATCTCATTGATTAGATAATCTTCCCTGTATCTTAAGAAGATAAACTTATGAAAGTTTGTCTATAGTGTCTCATCATGTTAAATCAGCTATTTTTTTAAATATATTTTAAGCTTTCCTCCCATTCTGTTTGTTCTCTGATGACATGAAGATAGTTTATTGCAATCCCAAAGAATTTGGAGACTCTGTTGATATTTTTCCATTTTTTCTATTTGCAGTTCAAACTAGGTGACTTTGTTTTAAATTCAATTCACTGAGTATTTTCTCATTTCATTTTTTATAAAAGATTATTGTCATATAATTCTTAATCTCTGTTCTGTTGGTGTTACCATTTGTTAATTGTCTTTTTTCACTCAAGTTGAGATTTTCCTGGCTCTTGATATGAGAAACGATTTTAAAAAATCAAAACCTGGCCATTTTGTATACTGCATCAGGAGACTCTGGATCTTATTTAAACATTCTGCTTCATTCCGTTATAGCTGCCTTCCTCTGACATCATTCCAGTAGGCAAAGTAACGGGTGTTTCCAGAAGGTGGTAAATGTTCAAGTTTTTCTCTTACCCTCCATTGGCACTAAAGTTGAGAGATGTTTAATGCTGGGTGGAGGTTGAAGCTGTGTTTCTCTTATTAGGCATTCACTGATGCTACCAGGGCTTAGAGGAGCAAATGTGCTCTTTGATGTTCCTGCAACAGCCTCTATTGACACATATGGGTGCATGTGGCTTCATTTCCACCAGGTGATGGTAAAAGTCCTCCCTGACATCAACTCAACAGGTAGGGAGAAAAAAGCTTTGCTACTTTTGAAAGATGATGGATAGGTTCTTCTCTCCCTGGTGGTTGTTGGTGGAAGCTTTGTCAAAGATGAATTGGTTGAGAAATTGGGGATTTGCTTCTGGAATCTCTATCCTGTTCCAATGGTCTATATGCCTGTTCTTGTAGCAATACCAGTTTGTTTTGGTTATTGTAGTTTTATAATAAAGTTTAAAGTCGGGGCGTGTGATACCTCCTGATTTTTTTTTTTTTTTTTTTTTTTTTTGCTGAGGATTGTTTTGGTTATTTGTGGTCATTTATGTTTTCTTTTTTTTTGAGTTGAAGTCTCATTCTTTTGCCCAGACTGGAGTGCAGTGGCATGTTCCCGACCACCGCAGCCTCGATCCACTGGACTCTGGCGATCCTTCTGCCTCAGCCTTCCGAGTATCCGGAATTACAGTTGTGTGCTACCATGCCTGGCTAATTTTTGCTTTATTGTAGAGATGAGGTCTCGCCAAGTGACCCAGGTGTGTCTCGAACCCACGGGCTTAGGCAATCCACTCACCTCAGCCTCTCAAAGTGCTGGGATTACAGACTGAGCCACCGAGCCGGCCATTTATGTTTTCATATGACTTCCTGTATTGTCATTTTCAGGTCTGAGAAGAATACTACTGGTAATTTAATGGGTATTGTGTTAAATCTGTGGATTGCCTTGGGTAGGATGGATATCGTAACAATGTTGATTCTTCCAGTCCATAAACATGGACTATTTTTCCATTTGTCTGTGTCATCTTTGATTTCTTTGAGAAATGTTTTGTAGCTTTCGTTGTAAAGGTCTTTTGTGTCTCTGGTTAGGAAGATGGCACGGTATTTCATTTTTTTTGTGACTATTGTGAATGGAGTTGTACTTTTTATTTGAGTTTCTGTTTGTTTATTGTTGGTGTATAGAAATACGACTGTCTTTTGCACATTTATTTTATACCCTGAGACTTTGCCAAAGTCCTTCATCAGGGCAAGGAGGTTTTTGACAGATTCTCTTGGGTTTTCGAGGTATAGAATCACTGGCTGACCACATGTAGAAGATTAAAACAGGACCCCTACCTATCACCATACACAAAAATCAACTCTAAATGGGTCAAAGACCTAAACATAAAACCTCAAATTATAAGAACCTTAGAAAATTTAGGAGACACCCTTATGGAAATTGGAATTGGCAACTAATTCCTGATCAAAACTCTAAGGGCCCATGCCATAAGAGATAAGATAGACAAGTGGAACTTCATCTAACTGACAATCTTCTGCCAAGCCAAAGAACCCATCAAGAAAGCAGGGAGACAGCTTATGGACTGGGAAAAAAATATTTGCTAACTGTATGTCTGATAAAGGCCCAACATCTAGGATCTACAAGGAACTCAAACGGGTTGAAAAGAAAAAAACAAACAGCCCCATTACAAAGTGGGCAAAATATATGAATAGACAGTTCTCAAAAGAAGACATACGAGCAGCCAACAGATACATGAAAAAATGCTCAGCCTCACTAGTCATCAAAGAAATGCAAATTAAAACCACACTGAGATACCCCCTAAATTCGGTCAGGGTGGCATCTTCAATAACTCAAAAAACAACAGATACTAGAGAAGATACTGTGAAAACATAACACTTCTACATTGTTGGTGTGAGTGTAAATTAGTACAACCTCTGCAGGAAACAGTTTGACGGTTCCTAAAAGATCTCAGAATTGGCCTTTCATATGACCCTGCAACACTCCTACTGGGAATATACCCAGAGGAACTCAAATCACTCTATGAAAAAGATAATTTACACATGCATGTTCATTGCAGCATCGTTCACAATAGCAAAAACATGGAACCAACTGTGCTGCCCATTGAAAGAGGACTGGATAAAAACAAAATGTGGTACACATGATGGAATATTATGCAACCATAAAGGACAAAGCCATAAACTTCATAGCAACTTGGGTGGACTTAGAGTCTATAATACTGAGTGGTATATCACAGAAACAAAGAACTGAGTATCACATATTCTCACTCATAAGTGGACCTTGAACAATTATTGTAACTATAAGAAAACGATTGGCAGTAGTCAGAAATTGCCCGGGACACGGATGGGGATAGGTGGGAATGGCAGTAGTGGGAATCTGCCAGGGAAGGTGGGTAGTACATCTCATCAACAAGCGTACCTGCATAATGATCATGTGTATATCTAACCCTGAATTGTAACCCACATCTTTAAAATTAAAATTAAAAAAAAGAAAGAAAGATGATGGAAGTCCATGCTCCTTACATGGGCTCCACTGATACTATGGTAGGGTGGGTGTTAGCATCCAGAAGAGATTCAAGTCTGAACTCCCTACTTGACCTTCTGTCACATCACCCGGGAAAGACAAGGTGGGATTTAGGGTACTTTATTAAAGATTTACAAGGATAAAGGCCTAAGATCTCCATTCAACAATTGATGATACAGGTGTGGGCTAGGCCACGGTTTGGTTTTTCAGCAGCATTTGCATGAAGTCAGTGGTCATTGTGTTATTTTCAGCAACATTTGCATTTTCAGCAGCATTTGCATGAAGTCTAGTGGTTATTATTTGTCTTGCTGAGCTTCCCCTTGTCTCATCCTTTGGCTAGAAATAACAGACTTTTGTTGAGGCTTATTTTTGTCTGCATCTATTGGTATTTCTAGATTGCTGACTTTTTCAGCTTCAAGTCTGGGACACATGCAGTAAAAAAAAATTAAAAATTAAAAATTAAAAAAAAAATCCAGGGAATCTACTAGCATGCTGTTTCTTGGAACCCAAAGTCAATCTGGCTTTTGATCTTCATTTCTTAGACTTTTCTTATATTTGTTTTATATAAAATGTCAAGGTAGGTAATTGTATTGAGCAGAAAAATAAAGGGAAAACCCATTTATCCACTTTCCCAGAAGCTTAAGTATAAGCACAAGTTTTAAAATAATAAAAATGGCTGGATTTATATCAATGATAATTTTGTATCTCATCAAAGGAAATTAATCATATTATGTCACTTAATCATCATTGGCCAGGTTTTTTTGAGTATATTACATATTACATGCTATCACTTGCACTGGCATTAGCTCTAATCCTTCAAGGAACACTAAAAAGGAGGCATCACCATCTTCATTTAAAGGATGAAAACCTTGAGGCTTAGAGTAATGCAATAATTTGTTTGAGGAAGAAAACCTGACCAGTGTTTGTTCCTGAGAAGGAAGTGCAGTGGTGAGAGTTTTATTTCTTTTCTTTTTTTCAATGAAACCTGGTCAGATTTAACTTTTTTTTTTCTTTTCTGTTTTTGTTTGCTTGTTTTTTGAGTTGAAGTCTCACTTTGCTGCCCAGGCTGAAGAGAATCTGCTATAATTTTAAAAATTTTTGTTTGTTTCTTTGTTTTCCCCTATAGGCACAGTGTCATTGTGTTTCAATGGGTCCATGATTAGCATTGCCTAATTTGAAACTTTTAAAATTATTTATCACAAATAAAATTTGAAAATTCATAGTGTAGTGTTCAGTACCCTTTATAGTCTGATTCTGTTCAATATTCTTAGTTTCTTGGCCCATTAGTCATATGTTATAGTCCTATTACCACAGAGCTACTTGTTTTTTTCAAAATAGTAAGATAATTTTTGCACTTTTGCCTCATTCTATTTGGTTCTTATATCAATCACATGGCTGGCTCCTCTAATCTTCTCAACTCCCACACCCAATGTCAATGACTAGGATCTATTGAGAAGGTAAAACCCAATGGCTGGCAGGTAAAAAGCACAATGCTAAATGAATCAATGCATTATGTAAGAGGGAGATAAATGAAGAGCCTAATAATAAGAACATGAGAAACTGTTATAGATTCTCAGTAAAATCATTTTGTCAGAGGCATAAAGAGTAATAATGCTAATTATACAAAAAATATTAATGGCAAAGTCAATTTTAAATTGCATGGTTGTTGAACTCTACAAAGCACCTTTCACATAGATAGTCTCATTTAATTCTCACATTATGCCCTAAGGTAGACAGGAAGTAGTTATTATTTCCCTTTTACAAACAACAACTTTCATTTTATAAAGTAATTTTTTCCTAGATCACTAGCCCCTAAATGGCACAATCAGAATTTTCAGTTCGAATTCAGGCTTTTTGTTTGTTCTACAGATTTTCTTTCAAAAAACAAAACAAACAACCCCTCCCCAACAAAAACTGAAGTGATTAAAATGTGGCTCTTACAAGACAGTCAGCCAGGGTTTAAATCTCACCTCAGCCAATGCTAGTACTGCTTTCTTTCTCATCTGTACAAGCATAATTTTTGACATGTAGCAAGGTTTTTATTATAGGTGAACTAAACTTTATAAATAGGGCATTTATAAATAGAAGCCAAGTTAACATATCAGTGTAACAGCAAAGTGACTAGCTTAAGGGGAATTAAAGATACTGCAGGAGAGTACTCTCTAGTGATATATTTCAGTAGCTAAGATTAGGCAACAAGTAGGTTGCTTTATCATCAAATAAGAAGACAAGAATGGTCAACCTGAAAGGTCAGCTGGAAGATTTGAATTACAATGGTATAATACCAGAAGTGCTTTTTTAAAGAAAGTAATCTTCGTATTTGTATTTGTGGAAGATAACTCTGAGGCAGAGAACTGTCTCCCGCTTTCCAAGTCAATCAAAGTCTCCAAAGTAGTCATGCATATCTTCTTGATTCATCTCTCCTAAGAGCTGCAATATAGATCAGTTTTGATAAAATCAAGGTAAATCTTCAAATAGCATAACAGGGTTTGAGGATTCTTTTTCATTGCAAATAGTCCCAGCAATAAGAAGATTAATTTTCAAAAACTCAGTGTGTGTACGGTTGTGATGTGGTCTCCTGAAATACAATTTTATATCATACCACTGGAGGGGAACAGATTGAGCTCAATTATTTCATTCCTTTATTATTGAAATATTGAACCACAACAAAGACTCCTTCCACCCCCCCAGTTGCATGTTCTTTAGCTGCTGGTGTGTTGTTGATCCTCAAGATTTCTAACATTAATGTTGAAGTGACAATGTATATTTATATGCCACAAACAAGTATCAGAAATAGATAAATTGCAAGGGAAAGCACATAGCAAGTCAAGGTGACTGACGTTCACATTAATCTAGTATGCATTTCAAAATAGCTAGAAAAGAACAATTTAAATGTTTCTAGCCTAAACAAAATAAATATTTAAGGTGATGAATATTCCAATTACCCTGATTTGATTATGTGAATATATTAAATTATAACCTGTACACCTGAAAATCTTTACATTGCAAATCAATGAAAAAATAAAAATATTTTAAAAAGTTAAATATAGCTGGGCACAGTAGCTGACACCTATAATTCCAGCACTTTGGGAGGCTGAAGCTATGGGATTGCTTGAGCCCAGGAGTTTGAGATCAGCCTAGGCGGCAAAGCAAGACCTCGTTGCTACAAAAAATTAAAATATTAGCTGGGCATGGTGGTGTGAACCTGTAGTCCCAGCTACTCGGGGGGCTGAGGTGGAAGGATCGCTTGAGCCCAGGGAGGTGAAGTTGAGTAGAGCTGTGATTATGCCTCTGCACTCCAGCCTGGGCAACAAAGTGAGACATGACTCAAAAAAAAAAAAAAAAAAGAAAGAGAGAGAGAAGGAGGAGGAGGAGGAGGAAGAGAAAGAAAGAAAATTTCTGCCATTGCCCTTCCTTTCCAGGAACAAGTACTGATCAACAAAAGAGAAATACAAAGGCTCGACTCTTAGAAACAAGCGGAAGGTTTGACAAGGGTTCATCTGTCACAGCTGGCAAGCAGGACCTTCTGGGTAGCTGTGAGAGACTAGTGAGTTGCAGAATGCCACTTTGTCTGCATGAAAAGTCTGAGATCAGCAGAATCTTCTCCAATAATATATTCCACAGTGCCTAAGTAGAAATTGCCATAGTAAAAAAGAAAAAGAAAGAACTGCCTGTGTATGTTCTGAGATCAATTTTTCCAGTGGTGTACATCTCATAATGCTGAGTTATCTAAAAATGTGAATCAAAAAATGAAAAAAGGGAAGAACTAGAAGGAAGGATAGGGGAGAAGAATAAAGGCATATACACTTCTAATTAATCTGTACTTATCTCTTCTGTTTTTATAGATTATTGTGAAACTTTATTTATGAACTAATACTTCATTTATGCTTTCTTAACCTGCTTGTAGTCCTTAGAAACAATAGATTATCTTTGTCTAGTATCGTAGATAACTTTTATAATCATCACCTCATTTTTAATAGCCAGCAATGTTGAGATAAATGTTTCCAGTGGTTGAATAGAGCTAAGGTAACTAAGCTTGAAGAAATGATCTATCCATGACAAATTTATAAAGCCAATAATTTTCAAAATTATCCAATGGACAAGGGTGTTCTGGTTCAAAATCTGATACATTTCTGCCATTTGTATCAGGTGAAAGTTGTCTGAAACAAAAGAGGACACACAATCATTGTGTGGTGATACATAATCAAGGTGGGATGATTTTCCAATTCTATGACTCATTCCCCATTTATAAGCTGTCATTCCTCCCATAAAGATGAGATTTCCCTGCTCCCACCCTCCCATCCTATTGATTAAGAACATGTATGAATTTCTAGATTTTTAAAATTGAATGTATAATAACCATTTAATTATAATTATATTATGATGACGATTATTAATTTTCTTATTGTTCTGTATTTGATTGGGGCTTGGATTGCAAACAAGTTTCTATTTACCTGACATGTTTCCATCAGTTTGCCATACTATCTGCATCTGGCACAAGAAGTCCTAGGCTTCCCTTGTAATTCTCCTGGTGTAAATATAAAATCAGCCATTTCTTTAAGAAGCCCTTGCAGGCGGACTGAGGTGGCTGACTGGAAACATTGCATGATAGCCACTCTCAGCAAAGAAATCTAAATAGAGGAACAGGCCTGTGATTATGCCACTGCACTCCAGCCTGGGCAACAAAGTGAGACCATAACTCAAAAATAAAAAGGGTCGGCCTGAAAACCCAAGCTGAGTTTTATAGGACAGTCACCTGGGAATGCAATAACTTCAAGCCGCAGTCATCTCAGAAGCGTCCCAACACGAGGTCTGGAGAACCCGCTTGGAAAATGATGGAGTGAGTGAAAACGACAATTTGTAAACTTTATTATATTTTTTTACATACCTCAAGCAAGCCTCTGGGGGCCCAGCCAAGGGAGCGACAGTAGAGTCGCTCCTCCTGCATCACTCTTGCATCGGCCACGTGCAGAAAGCTGCCCATAATGGGGACAGAGGCACAGCAAGATCCACGTGGAGCCCAGGGAAACCGAATTCCCGTGAGCCCTGGTGCCACACCGCCACCAATCCCCCGCACCTCCATGAAGAGGCTCTGGGGGAAACACCTTGCGGTAGTGGTCTCTCCTCCCTCCCTCTCCAGCCCACAGCAGGGTGACGTGCCCACTTTGGGAACATTTCTCCAGCAGCCCCGCATTCGCTGTGGCCCCAGATAAGGGCTTGCCTGGGGGTGGGGTGGGGAGGGCATCACCACGATAGCTCCTCCCACAGAGCACTGAGAGGCTGTGCACCTCTACACAAGTGCCAGGGCAGGGGCCCTGCCCACCTGCAAAAAGATGGAGAAAAGCATTCTCCATCAAGGGATCTGCTTGCTTAATGGAAGCAAGGGACTTACCTTGCTTAATGGAAATCGCTCAGTGGCAATCTTGAGCTGAGTACTTAATAGTATCCTATATTTCCATGTATATATCTGAAAACTTCCCATATTTGTCATGAGAAGAATATGCTCAGGTAACCACTGCATCTTCAGTCTGGGTCCCTGAGTAAGCACATGGCATGGTCCTGTGATTTGGATCCAAAAACAGGTGGTCCACAGCTAAATGAAACCATCTGCCAACCTTCCTACCTGTGAGCAAAGAATAAATGCCTATTGCTTTTTGTCACTGAGGTTTTGGGTTTGTTTGTTATCTAGCAACAGCTGATGAATTCAACAGCTTAATAATGCTTAATATTTTAAGTTATTGACATATACTAGCTCTTTGGCGCCTTCGGACAACTTTACAAATACTACATAAATAATTTCCTTTTTACAGAAGAGGAAACTAAAGCACAAATGTTTGAGTTACTTGCTGAAATCGCATAGCAGATGCGTCTAGATCTCAACCTCTCAAGGTGAGAAAAAAGAAATGAGACTGATTTTCAAACCTGGACAATGCTAATCTTCTAACCAGCTTACAAAGTTTGGAGTGATATAATCAGAATCTGTTCTAGAATGGCCCTGAAACACCTTTATAAAGCATAAGTTGAAGCAAGAAAGAGGGTTCCAGATCAAACAAGAGACAGAATAACACAGGCTTAAGTTGAGGAGGTAGAAATGGAGATGACATACGTAGATATTTAAAGATTATTTTCTGGTATTTGCAATTCAGTAAAGTGGAATCAAAAAAGATTCTTAGATTTTAGAAGTGAAGGTCTGGATACTGAGGAAGGGCACCTTGGAAAGGATGATCAGGGAGAGATGAACAATTTGAGATGCATGTGACATATGTCCAGTAGGCAGTCTGATAAACTGTTGTTGCTTTGGCATGAAGACTGAACTGGCTATCTTGGTTTGGTCATAAGAGAAATAATAGGAGTGAATGACATTGCCTGGAGAGAATATAGATTGACAAAACACTTCCAGGAGGTTAAGGTGGCAGACCAGGAGAGCATGCTCCCAGAGAAGCAGAGCAAATCCTTCAAAGAGAATACAAACAAAAATTTCAAATTCTTCAAAAGTTGTAAGTATATCTAGGACTGAAGTTAGTTGACTTTCACATGATAGGAGTTATTCGTGACTTGGTGACCTGCCTTAAAATTCTCTTCATCTCACATTTTGCAGACCTCTTCTTTCACTGAGTGCTCTAACTTTCCCACAGGAAGTAAAATTCTCCAATATGCTCTGCTCTTTCTTGCTTCATTTCAGGACTGGCTTTCAGAAGTGTGGCATTTGTGCATTAGCAGCGGTCCTCATACTAACAAGGAAGCCAAGCTGTGTTTAATATTTGCTATTATCCATCATAACTTTTAAATAATTCTATCTTTGAACTTATGTTTTGCAAGTAAAATTTGAAGGGACAATGGGACATGCATGTGAGTAGAGGAGATATATGTATTTGAATGTCCTTCTCACCCCAGATGCATATGGTATTCCTGATGCCTCATGGGCACAGAGTTTGGAGGACAGGATGCATGGGTACTCAGAAAGACTCAAATTGTGAACAAGAGGAGTGCATCTGTGACTGAGGAAGCATGGGTACTAGGAACTTCAAGTGGCCACACTTGCATTTAGAACCAGAAGTTGCCAAACATGATAAAGTAGAAGGAAAGGGAAGAATAGAACAATCCCTAGTTATTTTTCCTTTTTCAAGGAAAAAATTTCAAGATGTGAAATAAAAACCTTTGAGTTTTTTGTGCAGTGTTTTTACTGTTCTGATAAAAAAATGAAGTACACATACATGTGTGGACCACAGAATATCAATTGTGTAATTTCAATGATTGCTCACATGAGTTAACTGCTCTTATATTTACAATTGAACTTGGCATTGTACAATGTAAAGATGGAAGGGTAAATTTATGCTATACATTAAAATGTTATTATTATTGTTTCAGCTAGAATGGCATTAAGAAGTAAATAAAAGCACTGCAACAAACCAAGTTGAAAGAGAAACCATGGAAAATAGGAAAGAGCTTTGTATTTTAGTAACTTTTTAGCAACTTTTCCTGCTTTTTTGAGCAAGTTGGCCTGCATTTTCACTGTGCTCTGAACCCTACAAATTATGTAGCATCTGGACCTATGCATAAAAAGATTCTGCATATTTTTCAGGTTTCAACTCAGACATCCCTTCTCTGAGGAAGCATTTTCTAGACATTCAAGCTAATTTTGTTTTCTCTTTCCTTATGGCCCCTCTTGTGCTGTGCTGTGTGTGTGTGTGTGTGTGTGTGTGTGTGTGTGTGTGTGTACTTACAGTCATTTCTGTTTTGTATGTTTCTATTCTCTTCAAGACTATAAATATCTCAAAGGCAAGAGTGATGTCAGTTATAATGTTATATACCCAACTAGAAAGTGTGTGTACAATTCATTTTTTAAATAAAGGGCAAATTTCACACAATATGCCTCAACAAAGTGCTAGAATTAGCTTTTATTTTAAAAGTCAACTGTAGAAAATGTGAATAATCTTTGAAATTTGGTAGACATTTGGAAAGATGTATACTGAGATAACATTACCAAATTAGTTTCAGACACGTTTGGAAGTATCTTATATGCTAGGCTATTCAATGTTGGCTATTCTATTGCAAGGGGCTTTTAAACCAAGGACATTTATTCATGTTTCAACAAATGCTCATTAAAGATCTGCTATGTGCTGGGCACTGTTAATTGTACATGAAATACATTCACTAATTTAAAAAGGCAAATTTTCTGCTATTGTAGTGCTTAAATTTTATTGGGATAATATTTTAATATCTTAAGATCTCGTTTTAGAAAGGATACTACATAGATGTTATCAAGAGTTTTCACCACATGATGGACACATTGTCACTTTATGATTCCCTTTATTAATCTCATTTTTAAAAAACCTTGTAATCTGTGACAGATCTAGCAATTAAAATATTTTGTCATCAAATTAATTATTTACAATTTAATTTGGTTCTTCTTGAAACAAAATGCTACCCTGTGATCTGCTCTCTAAATACAAATTGATGAGTACAGATTTTCAAGCGTTTTAGGATTTTAAAAGGTGGGATTTTTTTAAAAAATGAGTTTGTCGTTTTCAGAGGAAAATAAAAGTGAAGAATAATGTAGAAGGAGGAGGGTTTGAAGTATTCAGTGAATAAAAATCCTCTGCTCTTATATATAAATGCTTGGTACTCCTCATCATAACTCTGTTTGAACATCTAGATTTCTTTTAACTCCAAACCATCAGCCTGGAGATGATAGAGAAGGTCACAAGAATATTAATAATGACTCAAAAACAGCAGACGTTGCAAAGAAAGGAAAATCAAACAGCATCAGAGGCATGAAGAATTCCTACACTTAAAGGAAAAGTTGGATTAAGTTGTGTCAGCAAAGAAAATGGAAAATAGTGTTAGTGATGTGTGAGAAAGGCAAGTGCATTCAGTGTTTGCGGATGAGAGAGGGAACTAACCACGATTTTGTTGCATCTAATTAAACGTGATTTTTTCTCATCAAATGAAGAAATATCTTAAAGTAATAGTTTTCCAAACTGTTTATCATCCAATCACCAAAGGAACTTTTAAAAGGGCGTGGTTACAAGACTTGGAATACATTTTTTAAACATCTTTCTATAGAATTTTGATGCACAGACATAAATAAGATGAATCTTATTTTCTTTTATTTCTGCATTAGTACAATTCAGGGTGGCAATAAAGAAGCACTGTGTACTGCATAGTTCACACAGAACACAAGGAATTACACTAAAACATATCAAGAAAGGCAATGAATGTCCTCAACTAAGCCAATGCATTAAAAATGAAAAACAAAACGATCTGAAGAGTGCAGGACAATATAGACTAAATCAGAGAAGAAAAATGTTTTTATAGTTGCATAAATAGTGATTCCAACCCAGCTGTGAGAGTATAATACATGGGGAATGGGGACATCAGATTGAATTATGTACAATAAGAGTAATGAATAATTATGTTTTATAACATTATTGGCTAAGTGTTTCTTCATACTACCAGAATTTCTCAAGAAAATAAGTGACAGACTACATTTCCGTATAATGTATTTTTTTTCTAACTTGGCAGCATGGTGCTTGTAGTCATGGGTCACGGATTCTGCGTAAGGCAGTGTTAGGAAAGGCAGAAACAGGTTTCTGTAGAATTAGGCAAAATTTTTATTTGCAGTGTCAAAGTCAAGATCATAGAGGGAGAAGGTCAACAATTGGCAGTCATTATGAGATGTTCACTATCTGCAATCTTTAGTTAATCTGGAATTGTCTTCTTCAATTAAGCCACTCTCCTGAACCTAGGATGTATTGTTTTTCACTATATCTATGACATCTCCATATGGCTTCATCTACAATACAGGAAACCCAATGTCAACAAATCCATAACTAAATGAATGCTCTTTCCTCATGTCTACGTTTCGTGTCTTCCTATATTGTAGGGTAGCAGTGTTACTTCTCTAGAGTCAGAAATCAATTCGTCTTATCTCCTGATTATTCCTCATCGTCCACTAACTCTGTTCATTCTTTCTCCTAAACAGCTCTCAATTTTTCTCCCTTTGTTGTTATCATAGCAATTGGCTTTTTTTCTGGATTGCATTGCTGTTTGCTTAAATTAAAAGACCCTCTTCTCTGGGATTCTTGTTTCTAGTTCCTCTCCCCTTGATATACTTTGCTATAGGGAGAAAATATAGAAATGAAAATGTCATCTCATTTTTTGCAGTTTAAAATTACTTGGACATTTGCTACCAGAGTTGAGACTCAAGGCCTATTGAATTCATTGCTTGTATGAGCCACACTTGCCCTGCTTTCTGAACTCATAGACACAAAATGTTGAGTACAATGGTTAAGAGCTGAAGTTCTAGGGCCTATAAATAGCATTCTTATCCTAAATCAGCCCTTTATACTTTTTAAAAACTCAATGTTTCACCAGTTTTCTCACCTGTATATGAAGATGATAGAAACAAATAATATAATATACATCATAAGGTTCTGGCTAGTAATAGTCAATATATGTAAAAACTTAAATCATCGCTTGCCTAATAATAAGTGGTCAAAGATTATAAGTATTATTATTACGTTTAACTTCTCTCCTAGAACTTATTTTCTTGAATGTTCCATCTTTTCTCTCTCTCTTTTTTTTATTTGCCTATGTATTTCTCTTTGTCAAGAAGCCTATCTTAGCCTCCATTACAATCTTGGCTTAACTGACATCATGGTGAAAGGCCTTTTCTGATTCATTAATGTTTTCCTTACCATCACCAACCATTTTTTTTTCTGAACTAATCCCTGTTTCAATAGTCCTGCATTTAGTTTGATAATAAATTTTGTAAGTGTTTATTTATTTATCTGCACTTCCCTTACCTAATGTGTATTCCTTGAAGACATATCATCTTAGTACACCCAATGCATTTGCATGGTACACACTCAATGAGTTTGTTAAATAATTCAGTGAATAAAAAAAAAAATTTACAAAACTGTCATGGTAAAGAACACAAAAGACAATTAAAAACTGGGGATGCTTTACCATGTAAAAGGGAATACTATGATCTATAAAAGAAAGTCAAATATTTGGTCACTCTTCTCTAGCTGCATGGTCAAGGGTCTAATACAGTTGATGAAGGTTCTATGGGATTTTTATTTTATTTTATTTCATTTAAATTGTAGAGTACAATTCAGGGTTAGATATACAAATATTCATTGTGCAGGTACCCTTGTTGATGAGGTGTGCCCCCCCTTCCCACAGGCAGATCTCGACTACTGTCAATACCACCTCCCCGCCCGCCACTCTGCAATTTCCCGCTACTGTCAATCCTTTTGTTATAGTATTACGGTAGCTGTTTAAGGTCCACTTATGAGTGAGAACATATGATACTCAGATATTTGTTTCTGTGAAAGGTCACTCAGTATTATAAACTCTAATTCCATCCAGGTTGCTACAAAGTTCATGATTGTGTTCTTCTTTATGACTGCAAAAAATTCCATTGTGTATATGTACCACATATTTTTTATCCAGTCCTCTTTTGATGGGCAGCACAGTAGGTTCCATGTTCTTGCTATTGTTAACAATGCTGTGATAAACATATGTGTGCAGGTATCTTTTTTATAGAGTGATCTGAGTTCTTCTTGGTATATTCCTAGTAGGGAGATTGCAGAGTCATATGAAAGATTGATTTTTAGAACTTTTAGGAATCACCACACTGATTTCCACAGAGGCTGTACTAGTTTTCACCACAACCTCTCCAGCATCTGTTATTTTTTTGAATTATTGATGATAGCCATTCTGAGTAGAGTTAGGTGGTATCTCAGTATAGTTTTAATTTTCATCTCTTTGATGACTAATGAAGCTGAACATTTTTTCACATATCTGTTGGCTGCTCATATGTCTTCTTTTGAGAACTGTCTATTCATATCTTTTGCACACTTTGCAATGGGGCTGTTTGTTTTTTCTTTTCAGCACATTTGAGTTCCTTGTAGATCCTTGATGACAGGTCTTTGTCAGACATGGAGTTGGCAAATATTTTTTCCCAGTCTGTGGGCTGTTTCCCTGCTCTCTTGATGGTTTCATTGGCTTTGCAGAAGCTTGCCAGTTTAATGAGGTCCCACGTGTCTATCTTATCTCTTATGGCATGGCACTTCGGGTTTTGATCAGGAATTGGTTGCCAGTTCCAACTTCTATAGGAGTGTCTCCAGCATTTTCTAAGGTTCTTATAGTTTGAGGCTTTGCATTTAAGTCTCTAATCCATTTAGAGTTAATTTTTGTGACTGGGGATAGGTAGGGGGCCTGTTTCAATCTTCTGCATGTGGTCAGTCAGTTTTCCCAGCACCATTTACTGAATAGGTTCTCCTCACCCCAGTAGTGGGTGATGGAGGCTTTGTCGAAGATGAGTTGGTTGAAAAACTGAGATTTTGCTTCTGGAATCTCAATTCTATTCCCTTGGTCTATATGCCTGTTCTTGTACCAGTACCAGGCTGTTTTGATTATTGTAACTTTATAATAAAGTTTAAGGTCTGGGAGTGTGATACCTCCTGCTTTGTTTTTTTTTTCTGAGGACTGCTTTTGGCTATTCTTGGTCATTTATGTTTCCATATGAATTCCTGTATTGTTTTTTCTAGGTCTGAGAAGAATGTTGCTGATAATTTGATGGGTATTGCATTAAATCTGTAGATTGCCTTAGATAGAGTGGACATCTTAACAATGTTGATTCTTCCAATCCATGCGCATGGAATATTTTTCCACTTGTTTGTGTCATCTTTGATTTCTTTGAGCAGTGTTTTGTAGTTTTCATTGTAAAGGTCTTTCACATCTCTGGTTAGGAAGATGTCAAGGTATTTAATTTTTTTGTGGCTATGGTGAATGGAAGTGCACTTCTTATTTGGGTTTCTGTTTGTTTATTATTGGTGTATAGTAATGCAATTGTCTTTTGCACATTTATTTTATACCCTGAGACTTTGCTAAAGTCCTTTATCAGTGCAAGAAGGTTTTTGACTGCTTCTCTTTGGTTTTCAAGGTATACAATCATGTCATGTGCAAAGAGAAATAGCTTGACTTCCTCTTTTCCTATTTGGATACTCCTGATACCCTTCTTTTCTCTGATTGCTCTAGCTGGGACTTCCAAAACTATATTGAACAGGAGGGGTGAGAGTGAGCATCCTTGTCTTGTTCTAATTTTCAGGGGGAATGGTTCCAATTTTTGTCTGTTTAGCAGTATGCTGGCTGTGGGTTTCTCATAGATGGCTTTTACTATTTTTGAGGTATGATCTATCTGTGCCTAGATGTTCAAAGGTTTTTTTCAAGAAGTTGTGCTGGATTTTATCAAAAGATGTTTCTGCATCTAATGATATAATCATGTGGTTTTCGTTTTTACTTCTGTTGATGTGTTTCATTACATTTTTGGTCTCACATATGTTGAACCAGGCTTGCAACCCAGGGATGAAACCTACTTGGTCATGGTGGATGATTTTTGAGATGTGTTGTTGAATTCGGTTTACTAGGATCTTGTTGAGAATTTTAGCATCTATGTTCATTAAATATATTGGCCTGTAGTTCTCTTTCTTTGTTGGGTCTTTACCTGGATTGGGTATCAATGTGATGTTAGCTTCATAAAATGATTTGGGAAGAGTTCCATCTTTAACAATCACCTGGAATACTTTCAATAGGATTGGTATCAGTTCCTCCTTGTATGTTTTGTAGAATTCTGCTGGAACACCATTTGGTCCAGGGCTTTTATTTATTTACTTTTTAGTAGTTTCCTTATGA
>CAUYQG010105966.1:0-13420 GCA_963574415.1 Tarsius wallacei
ACAATAAATCAAAAATTAGCCGGGCGTGGTAGCGCGCGCCTGTAGTTCCAGCTACTTGGAAGGCTGAGGCGGAAGGATCGCCGGAGCCCAGCAGGTCGAGGCTGCGGTGGCCGGGAGCGGCCACTGCACTCCAGTCTGGGCCACAGAGTGAGACTCCAACTCAAAAAAAAAAAAAACTGATTTGTATTTTTCTGATTTTTTTTTTTTTTTTTTGAATTGGAGTCTCACTCTGTTGCCCAGGCTCTGGAGTGCAGTGCCACACTCATGGCTACCGCAGCGTTGACCTGCTAGGCTCATGTGATTCTTCCACCTCAGCCTTCCAAGTAACTGGAACTACAGGCATGCACCACCATGCCTATCTAATTTTTCTTGGTTTATTGCAGAGACAAGGTCTCACCAAGTTGCCCAGGCTTGTCTCAAACCCCTGGGCTCAAGCAATCCTCTCACCTCGGCCTCCCAAAATGCTCAGCCTGTTTTTCTGATTATAGATTAAATTATTTGTTAATTTTAAGATAGTGTTAAGTCTTCCAAATAAACAAGGTATAAATAAATATTACCTATAATCCCATTACCTAGAGATAATTACTATTAATATTTTAATTATTTCCTTGCAGTCTTTTTTGTCCATTAGTATCTTTATATATGTAGCTATTTTTCCTGTAATATGGGTGAAAACTTGCTATGCATGAGGGTTTTTTTCCTTTAATCCTGCCTGTTTTTTCCTACTTCATATTATGGTGAGCATTTTCCCATGTTACTAACATTTGTCATAAACTTTTTAATGACTGTATAATATTTAGTCATTGAGATGTAATATCACTTATTTAACACGTTCCTCATTGGACATTTAAGTTGCTTCTTATTTTTTACTGTCATAAGTAGATCTTCAGTAAATATCTTTGCACATCAATTTTCCTTATACCAGATTATTTCTTCAAGATTAATACCTAGGCCAGGCATGGTGGCTAACGCCTATAATCCCAGCATTTTGGGAGGCCAAGGTGGGAGGATTGCATGAGCCCAGGAGTTTGAGACCAGCCTGGGCATAGTGAGCAGATAGAGAGTAGACTGAGTACGCTCACTTATACATAGTACATCTGTAACTGTTTTATTGTTTGGCAACACTTTGCTTTTATGATAAGCCCTTTTGGCAGCAGTAAGCTCAAAAAAATTAAAAGCATATGTTTTTTTTTAAGCATGATTTTTGTTTCTCAAGAAAGTTAATGAGGTGGCCGAGCACAGTGGCTCACACCTGTAATTTCAGCACTTTGAGAGGCCAAGGCTGGGAAATTACATGAGTCCAGGAGTTCAAGATTAGCCTGGGCAACAAAGTGAGAGCTCGTCTCTACAAAAAAAAATACTAGCCAGGTGTGGTGGCACACTCTTGTAGTCCCAGCTACTAGGGAGGCTGAGGCAGGAGAATTGCCTGAGCCCAGGAAGTTGAGACTGCAGTGAGCCGTGATCGTGCCACTGCCCTCCAGCCTGGGTGACAGAGTGAGATCCTGACTCAAAAAAAAAAAAAAAGAAAAGGTTAATGAGGAATGAATAACTTACACAAAATATCATTGACATTTAGTTACCAACATGGAGGCTGGAAGACCTTCACTAGCCACATGAAAACAAGAAGAGGCAAATTTGTTGAAAAGTGTCAGAACCTACTTTATGCAGCTGCAGAAGGTGTATGTATGTATCACCATGTAATGCACATCTTTTATTAGATAAGTGACCATTCTTCTAAGTTAATTTTACTAATTTCAACGACAAGCTTTGATATGCACCTAGGAGAAGGGAAGCCCTAGTTTTTATGTTTGTTGGCTCCATTGGCGGAACTTAGCAAAGAGTTAAATTCATTTTAAGTTCAGGGTCATCAGGGACTTAAAATAATTATATAAATTAAACTAATTCTAAAAATTGTTTTTTCTTTCCATCCATTCATGGGATCATGGTAAAGCTTTTGGAAATATATTCTATCAACAGTAAAGCCTTTGTGACAGAGACTGGAAATTCAGTTTAAAAGTTCATGAAGATAAAATTATTATGATTACTATTATTACATATTTTTTGAGTCAGAGTCTCACTCTGTCACCCAGGCTGGAGTGCAGTGGCACGCTCATGGCCACCGTAACCTCAACCTGCTGGGCTCAGGCGATCCTTCCACCTCAGTATTCCAAGTAGCTGGAACTACAGACATGCACCACCACATCCGGCTAATTTTTGTTGATTTATTGTAGAGATGAGGTCTCACCAAGTTGCCCGGGCTGGTCTCAAACCTGTGGGCCCAGGCAGTCCTTTCACCTCGGCCTCCCAAAGTGCTGGGATTATAGGTGTGAGCCACCGCATCCAGCCTGGAAATCTTAAATCAACTGGTCAACAAATGGAATACCAAAAGAGACTTTTGGAGAATTACATAATGAAAACAAAGCTTCCATTAGAATTTTTCCATATAAAAGCAAGGAAGATACAAAATAGATAGCGACACCTCCAAGGATATAAGATTAAATGTTCAGTTTTGTAGTTGTAATTTGCAGTGCCTCACCTTGCAGGAAGAATTTTTTGGTAATGTTCCTACTTGGAATAAATTGTACACACACACACACACACACACATGAATGAAATGAGATTGAGAAGTTCCAGATTTTGCAGCATCTGAATTTGGCAAACATCAAAATAGCCATAGAGATCATTTATTTGACAATTTTTGTCTTATCAAAATATTTGTTTTTGTTTTTTAAAAATTTTCCTGGCTACAAGTTGTTCCACACAAAATAAACCCCTCCAATGTTACTGAGGCAGCTGACCATGTCCACAACCAAATCTGCCTCTAAACTGGAATTGGGGTGTGGCCTAGCCCCAGCCTCGGCTTTCTCATTCCCCCAGGGGCACAGCTTTCCATCTGCAGGTGTCTCTGTCAGCTTCCTTTCTTGGGAGTCTTGCAGGTTGCTCACCCTCCAGACCTTTGGGCCAAGGACTGCCAGTGTCTAGATGCTGTAAGACAGGGTGGCTGGCACACTCTCGGAGTGCAGGCGGAGGTAATCACATAGATACCAGATACATTCATTGGTAAGGTACCGGTAGAAATGTCTCCAGGTACACTGTTCCTTTACTAGTCTCAAGACCTGAGAGACTGCATGGCCTTCATGACATGAAGGTTGGGCACATTCTTGTCAGTCACTTCCAGGTGCTCAGGCATATGGATATCCTCCTTGGCCACCATCACTACCTCCTTAAAAAGGTGTTCATATGTGGCAATCCAGCTCTTCTTGGACAGCAACATCATGGCAGCTGCAGAGTTCAGGGCCGAGGCTGGAAAAGCTAAAATATTTGTTTAAGAAAGGTACTCTCTATTGGCAGTAATGGGAAACTGCCAGGGGAAGGTGGCGGTGGGACTGGCAGTAGTGGAAAACTGCCAGGGGAGGGGGGAGCACACCTCATTAACAAGAGTACCTGCATAATGAACATCTGTATGCCTAACCTTGAACCGTACCCCACATCTTTAAAATGAAAAATGAAAAAAAAAGAGAAAGGTACTCTGATGGAGGCTAAAAGATGGTGCCTGTAAAAATATTAGAACTGGAATATTTATACGGTTCAATATTTTAGAAATGAGAATTATGTCCTCCATTTAGTAAATTTACTCTGAGCTTATCAGGTAACTCAGAACCTATAAGAAAGAGCATTTTCTCAATTTAAAATATTGTGGTCTATCAAGGAGAAATAATTGAAGGTATCAATAATTTCAACCCAATTCACCATAAAATGCACTTGTGAAGAATATTGCTGGCAGTTTTATTTTAAAATACCATATTTAAAAAATATATTCTTTAGAAAAATGCCAGTGGCACAGTATTAGAGACAGAAATGGGTTAAAGCGTGTGGAGATGCCTCAAGAATGAAAATTCTACGTGGTATTTTTTAATTTTTAGATAATCAACATAAAGAAGCTCTTTTGGCTGGGTGCAGTGGCTCACACCTATAATCCTAGCACTTTGGGAGGCTGAGGTAAGAGGATTGCCTAAACCCACGGGTTTGAGACCAGCCTAGGCAACTTGGCAAGACCTCATCTATACAATAAATCAAAAAATTAGCCAGGGGTGGTGGCGCATGCCGGTAGTTCAGCTACTTGGAAGGCTGAGGTGGAAGGATCGTCTGAGCCCAGCAGGTTGAGGCTGCGGTGGCTGTTAGCATGCCACTGCACTCCAGTCTGGGCAATAGAGTGAGACTCTGACTCAAAAAAAAAAAAAAAGAAGCTCTCTCTATTCTAGTGTACGTGAGTATATGCTATTTTTATTTATTTTAAAATTTTATTTTCAAGTAAATCTAGTTGAGTCCACTGAGATAACAAAATCAATTGTTAGTTAATAAATATACATTTCAAAAAGTATAAAATTCAAGTTGTTTTAGCACTCCTTTTCACTCTTCAGTGTCTCCATTTGGATAAGTTATATAGTATTCATACTTGAAGGACGTTTCTCAGAAGTTGTTTTAGATCCTTCTGCTTACATCCTATTGGCCAGAATTTAGCTATATGGTCACACCTAGCTGTAAGGGAGGTGAGGAAATAAAATCTTTATTGTGGGAGCCACATATCCAGCCAAAAAATCTGAACAATATAGAGAATAGACACTAGGAGACAAGTAGTATTCTGCCATACCTTCCTGTGACATTTTTGCATTTTTGGCTAGCACATATTTTCTGTTGATTTAATTTTATTTATTTATTTATTTATTTTGAGTTGGAGTCTCACTCTGTTGCCCAGGCTGGAGTGCAGTGGCATGCTAACAGCCACCACAGCCTCAACCTACTGGGCTCAGACGATCCTTCCACCTCAGCCTTCCAAGTTGCTGGAACTACAGGCATGCGCCACCGTGCCCGGCTAATTTTTTTGATTTATTGTAGAGATGAGATCTCACCAAGTTGCCCAGACTGGTCTCAAACCTGTGGCTCAGGCAGTCCTCTCACCTTGACCTCCCAAAGTGCTGGGATTATAGGCGTGAGCCACTGCACCTGGCCCAAACTTGCTAATTTTAAAGGAGAAAGTAGTATGGTCTCTGTAATATCTAATTCATATCTACATTTAAAAAAAGAAAGCTTAAGTAGGAAAGGAATTGGCCATAAGAAGCAGAATAATAATCTCAAATCTCCCTCCCAAAATTTGTTACCATTTGGGTATTCTTTCTATTTTTTTATTTTAATTTTTTTATTTTAAATATGTGGGGTACAATTCAGGATTAGGTATACAAATGTTCATTTTGCAGGTGCCTTGTTAATGAGGTGTGCCCCCTCCTCCCTTGTCAGATTACCACTACTGCCAATTCCACTTCCCCCTCCCGCTATTTTTATTCAACTCAAATTTCTCCCTTCTCTGTGTCTGGTGACTTTGATGAGTCTCACTAAACTCTCTCCTTCACTGGAATTCACATGTGAACAGAAGTTGAGCAGTTCTTTTTTCCTGGGACCCACTGACAGTATCCTCTTCATCATATCTGCAGTGGTCTGTGATAAAACTTAGCCCTTGCTTGGAGAAGGAAGAGGTCTTAGAAAGTGCAAGTCTGGTATAGTTTCTGGGTGCCTTGAGCTGCACATGACCGCTGCTAGCCACACATGCTGGCCACTCACGGGTCAGACCCACACATACACCTGACGGGAGCAGATATTCCGGGCCTATGACTTGAAAGTACCTAGACCACACTTCAGTAATCATCCTCAGTATAGTTGTACCTTAAAAAAACCAAGGCTTGTTATCTCTAGACACATTTCTATTTGTTTTCTTTAATCATTAGTTTTAACTTACTTTGAGCTATTCTGATTAAATCTTACATAAGGTTAAGATGGTCATATCATATACAGAGATAATCATATTATAATGATACAAATGAATAATCACTTGTTTAAACCACTTCTCTTTGGGGAGTAATAGTTAATGTGTTCCTTTTTTTGAGCTAGCTTATGTCAGTCACACATGCTTTCTTTCAGTGTGGTTCAAGTGCAGTGAAAATGGAGGCTTTCTCCCATCAAAATCAAATCAGATTCACAGCCTGTGAAACCCACTCTTGGTGTTTTGCATTCAGAAGCATCACTATAAATGTTCCAGAGTCTAAGACCTCCACCATCTGCTCCATTAGGCACTGGATTTCAGTAGTACTACTTGATTTACAGAAAGAAAAAAAAAGAACTTAGCATATCCAAGCAACAGTTCAGCCAGGAGTAGCTCCTTGAATAAGAACGATTGGCATTCCCTTCCCCTTCAGTGAGCCCTATGCCTTCATGGTCTCTACACTGGGCTACTCCTTTAGATTTGCATTTTGTCAACCTCTCACTAGTGAGGAATTTTTTCCTTTTTAGGCCATGATGAGTTTTTTCAGAATTTTTTTTTTTTTTTTTGAGTTGGAGTCTCACTCTGTCACCCAGACTGGGGGGCAGTGGCCGCTCCCCGCCACTGCAGCCTCGACCTGCTGGGTTCCGGCGATCCTTCCGCCACAGCCTTCTAATCCAAGTAGCTGGAACTACAGGCGCGCGCTACCACGCCTGGCTAATTTTTGATTTATTGTAGAGATGAGGTCTCGCCAAGTTGCCCAGGTGGGTCTCGAACCCGCGGGCTCAGGCAATTCGCTCACCTCGGCCTCCCAAAGCACTGGGATTACAGGCTGAGCCACCGAGCCCGGCCTTTTTTCAGAATTTGATAGTTGTGTGTTGAATTGAAGTCTTTATTCTCTGTAACCCTCCTGTTCATGCAAAACATGGGTCTTTTGCACCTTTACTTCAAATAGTCACCGAAGGCCCTACAAGGTCATTTTCAACAGACACCTCACTGGCTCACTTTTTGTGAAAGACCTTGAGTACCATATCCAGGGGTCTGTGATTGATCTCCAAATCTAGCTTTTAGTCGTTTTCTTTAAACCATAATAGATGATTTTCAAATCAGGTGAACGGTATTTTAAACTGTGGCAATTATGAAAGGGTACCAAAGTGCTTGAAAGTCACGAATTCTTTTTGATAAAGCAAATCTCCCATCTTCAAAACCAGTTTCTTTCATTTAAATACTTGACAGTATAGTTTAAGAAAAGCACAGTTTAAAGAAAGTGAACTATCTTAGAAGAGGACTGATTTTATTAAACTAGTCTCCCCAAAGCTTAAGTTGATTATGATACTAGCCATGGTTTTTTCGAAGGAGGAGGTAGCAATAAATATTTTTGGGGCGCAGGATTAAGTTTTCTTATCTCTATATATGGTTAATGTCTTGGTAAAGTTAGATTCTGTTTAATGATGTTTTAGTTTTCTTTTGTAAGAAAGAAAATGTGTCAGCAGTAGCAACGTAAATAGACCCCATGGCAGTGAGGGAGCAGGCAGAACTTAGTCCAGAATTTCTGTTTATAATATGTCACTTTTTTTACAGTGAAAGTCTGCTTTTTTTTTTTAAGGGTGTATATTTAACTTGGTGATTACAGTTGGCATATTTGTAGCAATTTTAATTTTTTATGCTCATTCTATCAATTTCGTATTTTCTTGTGCTACTGGATTCTTGTCTGAATTTCTATATGATATGTTTATCTCTGTACTTCTCCTGAGGCAGACCTTTAGATGAAGGGTTCTACAGTCAAATGAAATTCAGAGCTGCTTTATAATTGCCAAGGGTAAAATTAGCAGAGTCAATTATTTTCCCTTTGGCTTTTCTCTGAAGATATTAGGGGTCTTCAAGGTAATTGTCTTAGGTAACACTTAGATTTTTAAATATCTCCAAGTATAAAATTGGTATATTAATCCTCTGGTAATTGTCTTCTTACTATTATAGCTGTAGTCACATAAATGCAAATGAACAAGTTTTTGAATTCAAGAGTGAGTTTAAAAATTAATGCTTGGGTTTTCATTCATTTTGGATTATGGAGCATAAGGACAACTTTTTTTTTTTGTACTTCCCTGTATAAAGACCTAGATCAAGAGACCTCAGAATACCTCTTTTTAAACCGTAAATTCCTTCACTCCATTAAGCTAAGAGTTGCTCTGTATTGTGTTCATGTAGCACATCACTGAATGCTGTGATGATATGGTCATACCAGAATCTAAAATTTTAGTGTTTGAGCATCAAGCTATCAATGAGACATGCTGAATAATTGGGGGGGAGGGCACCATGAAATACAAAGCACTGTAATTTAGAAACCTAGCTGACCATTACAGGTTTTCTCTAGTTCTTGTATTTATATAGACTGGATTTGTGTTTTAGGATTAAGCCACAGTGCAAATAAGACTATGGATGACTACTTGTCATCTTTTTTTTGAAAATAGTCTTCTGTTTTACATGTATAGTGATAAGCCTAGTATTTAAAAAACTGAACTCACCATGGTATTTTTTAAAAATCTCAGTAGTCATTTTCATTTAATGGATCTATCACTATACATCAGATGGGAAACTGAGTCGGCCTGGGTCTTGCCTGAACACCCAAGAGCACTGTCATGATGTCATTTCTGGGTTCTGTTCTATTAAGCATTCGTGATTTATATTTCTAAATAACCAGTGGCACAGATGTACTCTTTACATAGCTGATGTATTTCCTTATGTTAACTTTGTTTTCCTAAGGCATAAATATGTTGTTTGCAAGGAAGAATTTTGTTTGTATAAATATGCTCAATTTATGCATGTAAATCTCCTTTTGCACTCTTTATATTTTAATAGAGAGGCTGCTATTATTTTTTTGATGTTTGTCTTCCCTGTTATACTAAGTTTACCTTCAAATTCATGTTAGAGGTGAAACCTAAAAACAAGATGCTGCATCATGGAAACTTAGTTTTTTTCTATCTTATGCATTTAAAATAGGCCTTATTATGACAGTGTGTGTTTGTAATTTTCCCAGAACTATTTTACTTTTGGAAATTATTGAATTAATATATTTTAGCCTCTTTGATTGACACCTAATATTAATATTTTTTACACATATAACCCTCTTAAATGTAGATTTGCATGACTAGAGTAAAGGGGTGTGCAAGGTGGTAAGTGGGTGTCATATTGCAACAGTAAAGGAGTCTCACCATTTCTACGTCAAAACGCTGTCATAAACTTATTATTTCAAAATCCCAAAACAAACTGGTTTCTTCAATTTTTTAATTTGCTAATATAATTGCATATTAAGCAGAGACTTCATCCATTTTCTGAGCCTGCATCCTTGATCTTTAAAATGAGTGATAAATGATTAGTGTGTGCAAAGTACACTAGAAATAAGATAAATTTTAATTTGCTATCTAACTAGAACCTTGAACTTTGCCCATTTTGGTGCCACAAAACAGTGGAATGCAATATCTCTTTGGCATAGGAAGATCCAGTGCCAACAGACAAGATGGACACATTTCTGAGTGTCTGTAAAACCGGAAACCTGACAAGGAAGAAGGGCAAGAGAAGCTTATATGTTCCTTCCATATGCCTCACATTCAAAGACACGCATTTTAAAAAAAAGGCCTGGCTCGGTAGCTCAGCCTGTAATCCCCGCACTTTGGGAGGCCAAGGCAAGTGGATGGTCTGAACCTCGATGTTTGAGACCAGCCCCGGCAACTTGGTGAGACCTCGTCTCTACAACAAATAAAAAAATTAGCTGGGCATGGTAGCACATGCCTATAGTTCCAGCTACTTGGAAGGCTGAGGTGAAAGGATCGCTGGAACCCAGCAGGTTGATGCTGGGGTGACCATAAGTGTGCCACTGCACTCCAACCTGGGCAACAGAGTGAGACTTCAACTAAAAAAGAAAAAAACTGTTCTACAATACCTTCAATTTAGCAAAGTAGGAAAACAAAGCTGAATAATAACTATTTTTAAAGTTATCTTTAAATGTATACAGTGTACATTTAAAGGGAAAATTGTATTAGTAAGAGGATAAAGGTAGAGACAGTGATTCTTTCTTATGCCCATCTCATTTTCTAATGAAAAATGTAATTTCCCTTTTTCTTAACACAGCAGTATATACTAAGCCTTACTCTGATGCTTTTTTTTTTTTGAGTCAGCATCTCACTCTGTTCCCCAGGCTGGAGTGCAGTGGCATGCTCACGGCCACCACAGCCTCAACCTGCTGGGCTCAGGCGATCCTTCTGCCTCAGCCTTTCAAGTAACTTGAACTACAGGGGCATCACCCGGCTAGTTTTTTTATTTATTGTAGAGACAAGGTCTTGCCACATTGTCAAGGCTGGTGTCGAACCACGGGGCTCAGACAATCCTCTCACTTCTACCTCCCAAAGTGCTGGGATTACCGGCATGAGCCACCACACCTAGCTCTGATGCTTTTCAATTCCTAGTACAGGTTCTTGGTTTATGTTTTCTTTTGAAAGGAGCAAAGAGAAGGCAAAAAGGTAGATGGCAATTTTTCTGAAATAATAGGCAAAAAGGAGAAAGAATGAAAAAGTAGAGGACAAAGTTTGAAAAAAATGGGTATGCACTTTGAGGATTACCTGAGGCGAAATTAACTGAGTTTTGAGTAGTAAGAGACAAAGAAAGGGAGACTGCATACAAGCCTGCTGGCATGAAGAAAGGATGGGCGAAGGCAGTTGTGTCGGCCACCAAGGATGCAGAGGAAGAAGTCAGCTGTTCATCCAGGACTTTGGAAACTCCTAACTCAGAAAGTTCCTTGGGCAGGTAAAAAGGCAAGAGAATTGTACTTGAAAATAGATTTCTTTTCTCTCCTGACTTTGGAGAAATAGCAATTTATGTCAGTGAAAATGGAGCGAGGCAAACCTGATTTAATCAGATTTACTTCTGGAAAGTAGAAAATGGGATTTACAAAAATCAAGATTGTTAAGTGTATTGTATGACTGCCATAATCAATATATTCCTATCTCTCATGGCCAACTATAGTGTGGGGTTCAACTGAATTTGATCCCCAGCAAAACAAAATGTAAGACTATCCAAAAGGGTCTGCTCATATGACTACTTTTCATCAATAACCACGTATAGCTCAATGGTGTTGATATAATTTGAGTTTTGGCATTTCCATCATTTTCTTAAATTCTTAAAGTTGTAAATGTTCCACAGAAAAATTTACGCTAAGCCAAAGTTGTCGTATAGGGCCTTAGCCCAGGAGCAAATTTTATTTATTTAGCAATAGTGATTGGGGGAGCGCTTTTCTGGCCGCTAATGACCTGTTGGAGGCCTTGTGTGCCCAAGGCAAAGCTGAAGGCCTGTTAGCCCAACAGGTCATTAACTGACAAATGCCTGACCCTGAGGTCATTTCTGATATTGTAAACTGAAAACATTAAAGCTGGTTTGTTGGAAAGTATGGCTGTGCCAAGGAAGTTTCTTTTTAAGCATTTTGGAAAATGCATTAAATTGTTTGTTGTCATTCATATGGCTTAATTGTCTTTGTTCTGAGACCATTTTCACAGTGCAAAATAAGTCAGCTTGAAATTGGGAAACACCAAAACTGCGTTGTATGTTTAATCTTTAGCTTTCAAATTTAGAATATCAGCTAAACTCCTGTGGATCACATATATTTCATAATGTGTTGAACTGTATAGCACTTATCTTATTTCATTCTCCTAGAGATGACAGGTAAAGCTACTAAGAGAAGTGAAAAGAACCAGGAAGTAGAAGACTGTGAGAAACCTAGTTACTAGCCTTGGGTTTTTCTCTCTCTTTCTCTCTCTCTCTCTCTTCTTCTACCCCCCAATTAGCCATTTAACATTTAACTCCTCTTTTTACCTCTCAGAATTCCAAGTTCAGATCATTCATTCATCTTTTTCTTCAGCTATGTATCTCATGTCTTAATACCCAGTTTTTTATCACTGAAGTTAGAAACTTTACATTAAAAATTTAATCCTTATTACAATTATTAGCAAATATTTAAAAAATACTAACAACTCAAAAAAAAAAATAGTAACAACTCATACATTTGAGTGCTGACTATATGGTAGACACTGTTTTAAGTGCTTTATCTATATGAACCATTTAATTGCCTCCTGAGGCCACAGGAAAATGGTGATTTCCCCCCACAGTAACACTGCTGATAAGTGGTCAGGCTGCTGCCTAGAGCCAGGCAGTTTAGCTCCAAAAACCTCATGCTTAATAAAGTAGAAAACAAACCAACTAAGAACCATGATTCATTTTTGCCAACAGGTTTGCAATTATCAATCCTGGAATTTATAATATCTTAAACAATAGGTTAGTTTAGTGTGCCAGTGCCATGGGAAAAATACAAAGACTTACACAAAGAGTTGATAAGGAAAAATTTATTTAGAAAGTAGATCAGAGTAAAAGGGTGGATCCAACTCTCCAAGAGCGGAGAGGAGGCCAACGCTAACCGTCAGCAGTGAACTCTTAAGTCTGAAGGTTTTTAAAGCTTCCCTTTTAGTGGGGTTGGTTGTCATGGTGATGGGGTGGTAGTCTGTGTCATGTTGGTCACCAAGGGCTGATCACAATAGATTAGGTCAGCTTGGCCCTTTATGGCAGGACGACAAATACTTTGAATAAAACAGTAGTTAAACTGGGCTCGGTGGCTCCAGCCTGTAATCCCAGCGCTTTGGGAGACTGAGGCAAGAGGATTGCCTGAGCCCACAGGTTTGAGACCAGACTGGGCAACTTGGCGAGACCTCATCTCTACAATAAAATAAAAAAACTTGACTGAGCATGATGACGCATGTCTATAGCTCCAGCTACTTGGAATGCTGAGGCAGAAGGATCACTTGAGCCCAGCAGATAAAGACTGCGGTGGATATGCGCGTGCCACTGTACTCCAGCACGAGCAATAGAGTAAGACTCCAACTCAAAAAAAAAAAAAAAAAGTAGTTAGTATAAAGCATACTTTGGGGATGCAAGAAAATTATCAGTAACTACATCTGGGAAACTAGTTTTTTTCTTGTTTAATGATTATAAGGGGGGTTGAAGTAAGCTGCTGAAAAAGTATGACAAAGCTAAGCAACATTAAATTGGCTGCCGCTGTGACTAAAGTTACTCCATTTTGGCTTGTCACCCTTTCATCAACAATTAGTTTCTAAATACTGGAATAAATATTTCCATGCAAGCATCAACAGGGGCTTCATGAATCACTCTAGAGAAGCAACTTATAAGCAAAAGCAACTTGTTTTTTAGTTTCCTAAAATATATAAAGGCAGTATCATGTCTACCTCCTGGATTCACTCAACAATTCTGAGTGTCAGAGGAAAGAGTCTTAAGTTTGCATTGTCTCCCCAGATTCTGAAAATAGCATGAACATATAAAGAAAAACAAAATAGGCCAGGCGTGGTGGGTCAAGCCTGTAATTCCAGCACTTTTGGAGGCCAAGGTGAGAGAATTGTCCAAGCTCAGGGGTTCGAGATCAGCCTGGGCAACTTGGTGAGACCTTGCCTCGACAATAAATAAAAAAATAAGCCGTACATGGTGGCATGCGCCTGTTGTTCCAGCTACTTGGAAGGCTGAGGCGGAAGCATCACCTGAGCCCAGCAGGTCAAGGCT
>CAUYQG010105968.1:0-12623 GCA_963574415.1 Tarsius wallacei
AGGAAATGGAAGACTTTGTCCAGAGCTCTGGAGAAAATGGTGTTGTGGTGTTTTCTTTGGGGTCAATGGTCAGTGACCTGACAGAAGAAAGGGCCAATGTGATTGCATCAGCCCTTGCCCAGATCCCACAAAAGGTTTGATAAAGTGTCTCAAAGGTGGAAACCTACTGAATGAATCTGTTAAACTCTGTAAATAGTTCAACTGTAGAAATTTCCTGACTGAAAGTTTAACTATTAGAATTGTGCTAATTACCTCCTTTATCACCTCAAAAACAAAAATATACATGAAAGATTTTTAAATAGTACAGAGTATATTTTTGATTGATAATGACTCCAGTATTAACATTATGATCAGAAAGAGTTCTATTTAAGAGGTGCAGGTGAGGTTTTGGTATTAACATGGTATCGGTAGCAGGTACACAGCAATTGCCAAACTCTGCCCCGTAATTTGACCCTTTTGTTTATAGGACTCCCGAGGACACTGTGCACACTACAGATGTTATCAGAAAGGAGTTAAATTTTAATGAGTTATTGCACTAGCAAAATAACAAGAAGCAGGTATTACAAAGAGTCTAAAACTCATCATGCAGTTTAAGCTTGCCAGGTAATCTTGCCTCTTGTACTTCCTTTACATTTTGTAATAGCCCTATCTGTGTGCTCTTCGAGGTTCTATTCAGAAAAAATAAAAATAAAGTGAGTTGACAAACTACTAGTCCAAGAATACCCAGTTAGTATGATTTAGAGAAAGAGAAAAACCACCCATTTTACTGAACTGTACTTACCAATGCCTGAAGCAGAAAGATGCAAGAGAAAGGGAGAAGGTGGATCCTGCCCTTAAGGTGGACTCAATGCATTATAAATTTGGCCACACAAGGGCTCTGCTCTGACCAACAAATTAACCCTGCCTCTCAAATGAAGAAGTAAAAGAAAATAGGGGAGGTAGCAAAGCAGAAGGAAGCCAAGCGTAGGAAGAGATTCAGATGCCCCTCCATAAAATATAGTAGAACTTATTTTTTAATATATAGAGTAGATCTGTGATCTTTGTGTATTTGTGAGTTACCTTTTAGTCTTCTATCTGACATAGCCATCTTCTAACGACCTACACGTTCTGACAATTAAGTTCACAAACTCATCCTAGAAATGGTGCTACATACCTCAGTGCTGAATATCACTAGAGTTATCTTTGCAGTACTCCCCTTGAATAGCTATGCACTGATGCCAGTGCCTAGTCCATTCATCAAAGCAATTTTGGAACTCTTTTTCTGGAATGACCATCAGAGCCATTACCTTTGCTGTCCTGAATGTCATCAATGTCTTCCTTTCAATATCTCCTTTATCTTTGGTTAAAGAAAAAAGTCATTAGGGGCAGGATCAGATGAGTAGGAAGTGCTGAGTGGTGTTTATTATTGTTGTTGCTCCAATACAGTTATTTGTTTACTTGCTAAAGACACCCTCACAGACAGTGCTGTGTAAGCTGGTGCATTGTTGTGAAAGAAGAGTTCCTTGGGGATCATTTTTGCACACACTTTTCTCATGCCAAGATTTTCAGTTTCTCTATCAATGTTTATTTGGTCTGCTATGCTTCTCAAAGTCAGCCAGCAATCCTGACGCACAATTCGACAAATTTTTGGCTGTTTTAATCAGTTCTGCTTGTTATTGGCCGTCCTGACCTCTCTTTATCAGTGATGCTTTCTATCTTCCCAGAAAAACATTTAATCCATTTGTACACTGCTGTTTTCATTATGGCATTATCCCTATAAACTTGAACATGTCCCTGATTTCACTTCCACTCTTGCCAAGTTTGACAAGAAATTTAATGTTTATTTGTTGCTCTAATTCAAGTTCCGACATTCTTGTGACAGCATACAAAAGCATGCAACAACAATAAAAAACGCCATTCAGCAAGACAGTGTCACAAGTTGACATAAAAACAGCTGTGAGACACTGATATACTAAGGTTATGAAACCTTATCGAGTTGTTTGTACAGTGCTGCCAAACTAAGCTCACAGTGACAAGTTCACAAACTTAATTGTCAGAACTCATATGTTAATTTTTTTCCCTGAAAACATAAAGATTTTTCAACACTCTTATAGCAAATAGACGTTAAACCCTGTGAAATATACATTCCTTAGTTTATAAAGATTTTCTTGAAATTTTAAAATCAGTACTTAAGCATAAAAATGACTTAGCAATACCAGAACATATTTATCTCTGTTGTTAATGATTGGCAGTGCATTAAGTGTTAAGGATCAATTAAGCAATATTTAGCAAAACACAATTTTTAATTTTTTTTTTTTGACTTGGAGTCTCACTCTGTCACACAGACTGGAGTGCAGTGGCCGCTCCCGGCCACTACAGCCTCAACCTGCTGGGCTCCAGCGATCCTTCTGCCTCAGCCTTCCAAGTAGCTGAAATTACAGGTGAATGCTACCATGCCTGGCTAATTTTTTATTTATTGTAGAGATGAGGTCTCGCCAAGTTGCCAAGGTGGGTCTTGAACCCGTAGGCTCAGGCAATCCACTCACCTTGACTGGGATTACAGACTGAGCCACTGAGCCCGGCCAATTTTTAATTTTTTTAACCACTACATTGTTATTCATGATAGCAACATGATCTTCATATCTATAGTCTAAAAATATTCAAAATTTTTCATATTGATAGCACTTTGAATTCGTGTCAAAAATTGCCACTTTGAAATTTTTCTTGCATACTCGTATAGCACTTAATAATTTGTAATCTAAGAGAAGTTACAGGATTACTTCTGTATCATTAATTTATTTCTTACAAGTAGCTCATTTCATAGATTTGATTTTTAGTAGACCAAAGGATGTCAAACTCTAATATAACAACTTATAGACAAGTAGATATAAGCAAATACTTCCAAATCACTCAAAAATAAGTGAACAGGTTAATATCAAATTTGGAATATTAAAAACTAGTATAAAATACATAAAACAAGGTAAATATATTAATTTATTGCTTTTTTTGCCCTAGAGTTATACTGATTGCCTAGCAATTTTGTAAATACTTCAGTTTTTCATTGATAATCTCATTTGTCTAAACTACTATGTTTGAATTGATTATAAAAGTAAAGACATAAAATGTGGGCATTCTATTTACTTCAAACTTTTAGCATCTCATTATTTAACATTTATTGTCCTCATTTTTACCTTTTTATATGGAAGGGGTTTAACTAGATGATTGTTAATCTCTTTGGAGTTCTAGTGTGCTATGATTTTATAGTTTCTCTCATGGAACACGATACTTTCTTTACCCTAACAGGTTCTATGGAGATTTGATGGCAAGAAACCAAATACTTTAGGACCCAATACTCGGCTGTACAAGTGGATGCCCCAGAATGACCTTCTTGGTAAGACTCTGGAACACAAATACTGAATACATGAGTAACAGCCAGTCAACGTGGTGATAGTTCAACATGAAACAAGCTTATTATATGTATTATTTAAAAACAAAAATAAAACCTAACTACTTTATATTTATTTTCCAGTCCTGGGTCTAGAAAATAAATGATGGCAGTTGACATTTTATTATACACATTCACATTTTTTATTGCCAGAGTCAAAATGCCTTTATTTCATCTGTAATTACCTCTCACAGTGAATTTTTCAATAACTTTCTGGATTGTTCTTCTACCTCAGATTTCTACAACTTTACACCTGTCCTTTCCCTCCTGAAATATTATTTAAAATGATACTAAAAGTAACAGTTCTTCTATTACCAGTGATTCTCCAGTTTCTATGATCATAACCCTCAATGTTTGCTATAGAGTGATAACACATTTCATGATGAAATGAGACTTACCCTTTTCTGATTGCATCGCTACCACCTACTTCCTGTTGCCCTGGACACCCTCCATATCAGACTCAGTAACTGTACTAGCTCTTTAACAGAACATTTTTTTACATGCCCATCCTCTTTCTTTTTCTTCTTTTTTTAAAATTTATTTTATTTTAAAGATTTGGAGTACAACTCAGATTTAGGAATACAAGTGGTCATTGTTCAGGTAAAGTTTGGTCTTAACTTTGGTCCCCACTTTGCCTGGTTTGAGATCAGGTACCCTTATGAATGTTATGTCCTCCTCCCCTTCACCGGGTAATTTTCGGCTACTGCGAATCCCTTTCTTATAGTATTATTCCATTAGGTTTATAATTTTGCCTTTCACATTTAGGTCTTAGATCCATTTGAAGTTTGCTTTTTAATATGGTGAAGTCAGGATCCAAATCCATTTCTCCTTATTGTGAGCTGTTATTTTAAAAATTAAGACACTTTATTTATTATTTTTTTTAATTTTTTTTTATTTTGAAGATGAGGGGTACAATTCAGGGTTAGGTATACAAATGTTCACTCTGCAGGTACCCTTGTTGATGAGGTGTGCCCTTCCCTCCCCTGGCAGTTTCCCACTAGTGCCAATTTCACCCCTTCCCTCCTTTGGCAGTTTCTAACCACTGCCAATCCCTTTCTTATAGTAACATGATAATTGTTCAAGGTCTGCTTATAACCTTGAACATGTGGTACTCAATTCTTTGTGTCTGTGATAGATCACTCAGTATTATAGACCCTAAGTCCACCCAAGTTGCTGCAAAGTTCATAAGTTTGTCCTCCTTTATGGCTGAATAATATTCCAACATGTATATGTACCACTTTTTTTTTTTTAAATCCAGTCCTCTTTTATGGGCAACATGGTTGGTTCCGTATTTTTGCTATTGTAAATAATGCTGCAATAAACATGCGTGTATAGGTATCTTTTACATAGAGTGATTTGAATTCCTCCAGGTATATTCCCAGTAGGGAGATTGTGGGGTCATATGGAAGGTCAATTTTTAGATCTTTTAGGAATCTCCAAACTGTTTTCCACAGAGGCTACACCAGTTTACACTCCCAACAGTGTAGAAGTGTCCCTTTTTCCCACATCCTTTCTAGCATCTGTTGTTTTTTGAGTATGAGATGGAAATCAGGGGTATCCAAATAGGAAAAGAAGTTAATTTATCCCTCTTTGCAGATGACATGATTCTATACCTCAAAAACCCAAAAGAATCTGTCAAAAACCTCTTTCTACTGATAAAGGACTTTGGCAAAGTCTCAGGGCATAAAATCAATGTGCAAAAGTCAGTTGCATTCCTATACACCAAAAATAAACAAACAGAAACCCAAATAAAAAACATAATTCCATTCACAATAGTCACAAAAAAAAGAAATACCTTAGCATCTTCCTAACCAGAAAAGTGAAAGACCTTTACAATGAAAACTATAAAACACTGCTCAAAAAAATCAAAGGTGGCACAAACAAATGGAAAAATATATTTTCATTTTCATGGATTGGAAGAATCTACATTGTTAAGATGTCCATCCTTTTTCTTCTTTTTTTTTTACACATTTAAAAAAAATCCAAAATGTGCCTTTGCATTTTGTCTACCTATTAATCTTATGTTCAATTTTCTAGCCTCAGGTCACACACACCCCCTTTTCCATGTACCCTTCACTTTTTTCTTCAACAGACACAGGTACTTCTGCCTCTGAAATCTGAAAGCAATTTCAGTGATGTTTGAGATGTATAATAATCTGTTATCCATGAAACACTGAACCTTACATAGACTTCTATTGCACATTTATCATTTTATTCCTATTATAATTTTCTAAAATTTATCCAATCCTAGGCCATCCAAAAACCAAAGCTTTCATAACTCATGGTGGATCCAATGGTATCTATGAGGCCATCTACCATGGGATCCCTATGGTGGGCATTCCTCTATTTGCGGATCAACCTGATAACGTTGCTCACATGAAGGCCAAGGGAGCAGCCATTAGCTTGGACTTCCACACAATGTCAAGTACAGATTTGCTTAATGCATTGAAGACAGTAATTCATAATCCTTTGTGAGTATAACTTTTTTTTTTTAACCAGGTGATATTTATAGATTGGTCCTCTTGTCAACAGTATTAGTTTCATTCTTTTTTTAAGAGGCTAATTTTGAAAAAAATTAAATGATCTGACTAATCTGAAATTGGTTTTTACCTTTGACCAGTTCTTTCGATGTTGCATTTGAATACTGTACATTTAATGGGTAAGCAACTGGAGTAACAATTTTCTACACAGAGATAGTTTTAAAATTATAAAGATAATATAAAAGACACATTTTTTTAAATGACAGAATCCACAATAGAAAGAAACAATGACTTTGAAGAAATATGATAAATACTTAAATATCTAAAATTTCTGAAAGTATAACTTTTTCCTTGCTGTAAAATTTATTTTTATTTTTATTATTATTTTAGCAAATTTGATAATGAAATACTTTGCATAGCATAAAATTCACCTATTTAAAGTGTAAAATATAATTATATTTAGTATGCTTACAGAATCATGTAATAATAATAATCATGTAATAGGGTGGCCGTGAGCATGACACTGCACTCCTAGTATAATGTGAGAACACTTTCTATCAAAATGAAAGAAACCTCATACGGTATGGAAGTCACTTCCCATAATCCTTTAACCCTAAAGAAACACCAATTTACATTCTCACTCTATAGAGTATTCTTTCTGGATATTTTGTGTAAATGAAATCATGTCATTTGTGGTGTCTTGTAAATTGCTTCTTTCACTTAGAATATTTTTGTTTATTTAAATTGTTTTTAGTTTCATTCATGTTGTGTGTATTCATACTTTTTATTACTGTATAATATTCTATGGTATTAGTATACCACATTTTATTTTTCAATTTATCAGCTCATTGGCATTTGGGTTGTTTCCAGTTTTGTCTATTAGGAATATTACTATATATGTCTTTGCATAAATATATGTTTTCATTTTTTGGAAGTAAATACTATAAGTGGAATTGCTGGCTAATAAGGAAACTTTAATTTTAAGAACAGTCAAGTTGTATTTCAAAGAACTTGTACCATTCTACATTACCATCAACAGTATAGCAGGGTTTCAGTTCTTCCACACTTGTTATCATCTCTCTCTCTCTCTCTTTCTCTCTCTCTCTCTCTCTCTCTTTCTCTCTCTCTCTTGTTTTTATAGCTGTCTTAGTGGGTGTGAAGTAGTTACTCATCGTGGTCTTGATTTGCATTTTCATTATGGCTAAAGATGTTGTACATCTTTATATGTGCTTACTAGTCATTTATAAAACTTTCTTGGAAGAATTTCTTTCCAAACTTTGAATATTTTTAAACTTGGTTACTTGTCTCATTGTTGAGTTCTAAGAATTCTTTATATATTATGAATACAATCCTTTATCATATGTATACTTGTTAAATATTTTCTCTCATTCCTAATGGACTTTTATGTTTTAAATTTTTTGGCGATTCTCTTTGAATAAGAATGTTTTAATTTTGGTAAAATAAATATTTAATAATTAATTTTTCCATATTCTAAAGGAAATAATGTGTAAAATATTATGCCTAGTTTAGTTACCATCAATTCTGCATTTATTACTACTACCTATATATTATATAAGGAGAGTGTCAACCAAAGAAATATTTTAAAAATGCTTTATTAAGATGAGAATAGTAGAAAATGAAAGATAAACATACTTTTAAGAATGACAGGAATGAATTGAAAAACAAAAATAGACCGGGTTCGGTGGCTCAGCCTGTAATCCCAGCACTTTGGGAGGCCAAGGCGAGTGGGTTGCCTGAGCCCATGGGTTCGAGACCAGCCCAGGCAACTTGGGGAGAACTCGTCTCTACAATAAATAAAAAAAATTAGCAGGGTGTGGTAACATGCACTTGTAGTTCCAGCTTCTTGGAAGGCTGAGGCAGAAGGATCACCGGAGGAGGCCAGCATGTCAACACTAGGGTGGCCGTGAGCATGACACTGCACTCCAACCTGGGCGACCGAGTGAGACTCCAACTCAAAAATAATAATAATAATAATAATAAAAGAAAAAAGAAAAAAAAGAAAAAGGTTGGACAAATAGAAAAGAAAATATAAAATAAGATGGCAAATTTAAGTGTGAATATACCAGTACATAATTAAATCTAAACATTTAAAAAATACATTATTTACTGAAGCCTATGGAATAGTTGAACTGATATATGGTGAACCATAAGTAAAGACTCAATAAACATGAAACGATTCAATATAATAAAGAGTATATAGTCCAGTATATAGTCCTTCCATGGTAAAAGTAAGTTAGAAATTGTTTGAAAAAAGATAAAATGAGTTTCTCAATTTTGGATATTAAAAAATACATTTCTAAAAAAATTAATGTATAATTATTTAAACTAATGTTATATAAAATAATATGTATAACGTAATTATTAGCAATGTCCAAAAAAATCATTAACAACCCAAATGTCCATTGATCATAAAATAAAGAGATAATCTCTGGTATTATCAATCAATGGAAAACTACACAGCAATGAAATTAACCAACAACTGCTACACAAAAACAAATGAGTACATATTGTATAATTCAATTACAAAAGCAAGTAAAACTAATCTATAACATTAGAAGTCAGGATAATGCTTAATTTGAGGACAAAAGTAGTGACTAAAATGGTGTAGTCAGGCAGAGTTATTCTAAGTAGGTTGTGATATCTTATATCATGATCTGAGCAGTAAGCAAACTGGTTTCTTCACTTTAGGATAATGTTCAAGATAATCTTAAAGTTTTGAAATGTTCATTTAGTGTTTATAACTTTTATCTTATTTATTTAATACTCAAATGTTTATTTTAGAAAACATGTATTTAAAAGTTCCAAGATTCCAATAGCAAAATAAGCACCAAACAATAAAGAAAATTCTGTGAGTGTTAATGTGGTCAAGAAAATCCTGTCTGAGAGGTAGAGGTAACATTTAAGGGGAAACCTTCAAAAAAGATAGAAGCAACCCTCGGGTTGTTGCAAGAAAAAAATGGACCAATAGAGGAAGAGAGGAACAAAAAGTATAATGACGTTAAGTCACAATACATTTGGTAGCTTAAAGAATAAAAATCCAATATCTCTGTGTGCAGGGGAACGCTTCAGGAGAAGAAATTGTCAGCGTTTGAACATTGTAAGGTCCTCTAAACCAGAGAGCAGATTTCGATTTTGTTGTTAATGTACTGAGAAACCCAATGAAAATCTTAATCAGAAAACTGTCATAGTGTGACTTTTATTTCAAAGCAATTATTTTGGCTTCTAGATGAGAAACACACAGTAGAAGACACAACAGTAAAGTAGAAGCAGAAAGATTGGTTAAGAGGCACCTCACTCACCATGGCACACGCCATTCTTAAAAACTTAAAGATGATCTTTGTCAAATTGCATTTTTACTATCTTCCTTACAGCACTAAAAATAGCTTGTAATACTTCCTCTACTAGAAAGAAATTAGCTTCCCCCCTCGACCTTCAAAAACATTTGTCAATGATAAAAACCCAATTTAAAAGCCAAATTTTCTGTGATAATACAAATCAAAATGCACAAACTCTATGTCAATTCTTTGACATTTACTTTGAATCATCTGTATAACACTTTTCTAAAACCTTTCATGGACTTGAAACATACTTAGGCAAGTTAAATTCCTTTCAATAATGATTATTTTTAAAAAAATAGAGAGACATGGGGTACAAGTGAGGATTAACTACATAAGTAGGCTGCATGCAGTTGAAGTTTAGGATTCTTACTGGCCCTTACTACCCCCTGGTAGTGGACCAGGTACCCTATGTATTGTCAGGTGTCTCTCCTCCTAACTGCCTCATCTAGCAGTGCCCAGCATCTGCTGATCCCTCCTTTAGTGCTAGTGTGACTAAATGTTCAGGATCCACTTATGAGTGAGAACATGTGGTATGATGGTCTCCAACTACATCCAATTGCTGGAAAGTTCATGATTTTGTTCTCCTTTATGACTGTACACATTGTGTATATGTACCACTTTTTTTTAATCCAGTCTACTTTCGTGGGCAGTAGGGGTGGTTCCATGTTTTTGCCACTGTGAATAAAGTGGCAATAAACATGCATGTGCAGGTGTCTGTATTGTAGAATGATTTGAGTACCTCTGGGTATATTTCCAGGATAGGGATTGATGGATCACATGAAAGGGCAATTTTTAGTTTTTTTTTAGGAATTTCCACACTGCTTTTCATAGAGATTGAACTAGTTTACACTCCCACCAACAGTGTAGAAGTGTTCCCTTTTCTCCTCACCTTCACCAGAATCTACTGTTTTTTTGACTTATTAATGATAGCAATCCTTACCCAAGTTAGGTAGTATCTCATTGTAGTGTTGATTTGCATTTCTCTGATAATTAGTGAGACTGAGTATTTTTCATGTGTCTGTCAGCTGCTTGTACGTCATCTTTTGAGAAGTGTCTGTTCATGTCTTTTGCCCACTTTTTAATGGGGTTATTTTTTCCTTTCATTTAGTTTGAGTTCCTTGTAGATTCTGGATGTTAGGCCTTTGCCAGATGCATAGTTTGCAAATATTTTTTTCCTATTCTGTGGTTTGTCTCCCTGCTCTCTTGGTGGTTTCTCTGCTGTGCAAAAGCTTTCAGTCAATGTTGATATCCTTACATTTCTCCTTCAGATATAAAGAGAATGCTATGAGATTGTCAAAAATTCAACATGATCAGCCAATGAAGCCACTGGATCAAGCAGTGTTCTGGATCGAGTTTGTCATGCGCCACAAAGGAGCCAAACACCTTCGGGTTGCAGCCCATAACCTCACCTGGTTCCAGTACCACTCTTTGGATGTGACTGGGTTCCTGCTGGCCTGTGTGGTTGCTGTGATCTTCATCATCACAAAATGTTGCTTGTTTGTTTTTGGGATGTTTGCTAAAACAAGGAAGAAGGGTAAAAAGGATTAGTTATATCAAAGGCCTGAAGCTGGGATGCCTGATAGATAGAACTCCTCCAATTTACTTCATCAAGAAGAGATTGTAATGTTGGAGTCCCTTTCTCTTGTGACAAAATATCTTTTCACAACTTACTTCGTTCAGTCAAAATGTGTTTTCCAGGGATTTAGCACCTATTTAAATGTTAGTAATATTCCATGTTAAAGATTTAAACACTAGAAAAGAATTAAAATAATATAACACCATAAGAGTTTATATTTAAATTTATTATTCAAATTCACAAGTAAAACAAAAGATTAATAAACCTATTTTTATACATTGTAGATAGACATAAGAACATTAAGAAGTCTATTCACAGTACCAATATTGTTTTGGAAATACTAGAAGCAGTTTGACTTTATTTTGATCAGAATTTTGTTGTTTCAACTGTCACTGAAGAAATTATTCAATAATTAAATTTGTAAATGTCCCACTTTTTCTTTTTTTAAAGTGAGACTAGTAATGCTGCTTGCCTTTTATGAAGCATCTAGTCTCAAATATAGAAAGACTTGTACCTCTTAGAGCTTAAATTGTTTCCTAGTGGAATATATGTGGAATTAGAAATATAGCAACTCCTATCTGCTTCTTACAGTGAAACTGAACTATAGAGTCTTTGGGTTCATGAGTCTGTTTTCTTTCTTGAAGGCCATTTAAAAAGATTTACTGGAATGATTTTATTCCCATTTTCATTCTTTGGTAACAGTTCAAGTTATGAAAATATAGGCACCAAGACATCTAGTAGAATTTCATTTTATTTAAATGTATATATATACATGAATATGTGCATATATATGTCCATTTTTAAAAAACAAGACACAGCATCACTTAACTACATCACAGATATGCTGTGCTGTTCAATGTTTGTGAAGATATTGAAATGATTATTATTCTATATATAACCATACTTTAGATGACCATCTCTAATTTTTTTCTCTTTCCACAGAACCCTGTTGATCTATCCCTGTCATAACCCTAATATAAAAACATTAAATTATTTAACTATAATTTGGCTATATTATGACTATATTTTAACATTAATTTATTTGGCTATAGTTGGTCATTTTATGACTATAAATAGCATAGTTATCATTTTATTTTGAACCTAAGCACATCATGACTAACTATAACCTGTAACAATGCAAAAAACACAAAAATTGTATACGTTTTGTGGAAAATAGTCAAATCAAACCGGAAACTTCTTTAATCTGCACATCAAGGAAGTACTGTACAATCCCCGTGGCCCAGGTTGACAAAAACTCAACTGTCTTTTTAGTATTATTATTATTATTATTATTTATTTTTATTTTAAAGATGTGGGGTACAATTCAGGGTTAGGTAAACAAATGTTCACTATGCAGGTAGCCTTGTTGATGAGATGTGTCTCTCCCTCCCCTAGCAGTTTCCTTCAACTGCCAATCCCATCCCCCTCCAGTTAAGTCTCACAACAAATATTCTTCAGCTGAAGACATAAGTTGAAATATATATTATTTTAGTAAAATTATTAAAATTACATATACAAACATTGATCCTGAGAAAATTATAGAAAGAGTTTATAATAGAATATTCCATACAAATCATCTAGTTATTGATATACGTATTTTTTAAAAAATAATATAGTGCCAAGGTTCATAGTGTTGTTTTATCATACATACAAACCTGAATTCATTTACATTAAACCTATTTTATAGCACACACACAAAAACGGTTGGTATCTATTTTATAGTGAGAATTTCTATACATCTTCAAGTGAAAAAGACAAAAAGTCTAATATAAAAAATTTATGGA
>CAUYQG010105969.1:0-16522 GCA_963574415.1 Tarsius wallacei
GAGGGTGGACTTAGGGATTCATGAACACGTGTAGGTCCTAAGAGGGAGAGAGCAAGGGAGCTTCAGAGACTATGTCATAAAAGGCACTGTGATTTCCTTCTTGTTCTCATGGGTCACTTACTCTGGGAGAAGCCAGCTGCCATGACATGAAGACACTAAAGAAGGCTTGGAGGAACTAAGGCCCCAGTCAACAACCATGTGAGTTAGTCATCTAATAAGGGAAACCTCCAACTTCAGTCAAACCTGCAAATGATTGTCACCCTGCCGATATCTTGACTGCAACTACATGAGGGACCCTGAACCAGAAGCACCCACCTAAGCCACTTCCGAATCTCTGACTCACAGAAACTGTGAGATAATACACGTTTATTGTTTTAAGTCATCAAGTTTGATATTATTTATTATGCAACAATAGATATCTGATCTACTTGGATACAGTTAAGATGATCATTGATAATAACCATGGATATTTATTGGATGTTTATCATGTATCAGTTGCCATGCTAAATGTTTCATTTAATCTTCACTCATGTTCTATGAAGCATGTACCATTATTTGCCTCATTTTATAGATTAGGAGCCTGAGGTACAAAGAAATTAAATATCCTGTCCAAGGACACATAGCTTGCACTCTACTTCATGGAGAATTAAAATGCACATATTTTCAAACTTAACATCTCTGAAATCAGGATGCCTCATAATCAATGATGTCCCTCAATCGCTGGCAACCAGGAAGCAATTTGATATAGTTGCCATTTCGTGCATATGTGTGGCCTTGGTCATAGCCATTTATGTTGTTACTGCTTCAATCCTGTGATGAACATTGAGTTTGCCATTTAAAATTTCAAAAGAGTGCATTATGACGGCATTAAAATGAAAAGTTATTGTGTACACAAAGAGACAAAAATAGAGCAGCAATTGATAAATATTTTATTTGAGAAACAAATATCACTGGAGAAATAACAGCAATTCCATTTTTTTTTGGTAAAACAACAACCAAATTCTTTATGGGACCTGAAAGAGTGGAGCTCCTTCTCTTTATTCCTGAGAGATGTGCAAAAGGATTGCCTGTCATGTGCCCAGCAAGGCCCTGTAATGAGTGGCCAAGTTCCTTGAAAAAGAAGGAAAAAAATTTAAAGCAATGGGAGATTGTTGGGACAGATGCTTGCATCATGGAGAAACATCATAAGACGTTACTTCTTAGTTTAGTTTGTGGCATTGTTTTCTTTCTTGGTGTTTAAGATAACAAAGGTGTATTTTATGATTGACATTATCTTAGAGACAATAAAATATGTTGAGTAAGGGGTGAGATTTGAACCTAGGTGACATGATTTCAGAGTCTATGTTCTTTTATACATATATTTTATATATTTTTTTATTTTAAAGATGTGGGGTACTATTCAGGATTAGGTATAAAAGTGAGTTTTTGCTCTTAATCACTACTTGAAGTGCCTCATATATGACCTGGTTTATTGGGAATGCTTAGAAAATGCCTAATCAACTTTGGTAACTTAAATAAAGGTTATTCAAAATAATTTTTATCTCTGAAAAAGTTCTGATGATTGGTTACCCAATGTGAATACACTTCACATTAGTTAGCTGTAGACTGAAAAATGGTTAAGATGGTAAATTTTATGTTATGTGCATTTTACTACAATCAAAAATAAAAATCACAAGTACATACATAAATAAAATATTTGACATCAATTATCTGATTTGCCTCTGGATCATCGTGGAAGGTGTCAGCAGAGGGCAGAGGCTGAAGTTAATATTGTAAATCAGAATATCCAAAAGCTGCTATATCTTGGCTGTGGTGGTGATATGTAGCATTAAAGCTCATCAAACTATACACTTAAAATGAGAACATTTACTGTATGTAAATTATACCTCAACAACTACAAAGTTGATTTTTGGTTTTTTTTTGAGTTGGCGTCTCATCCTGTCGCCCAGACTGGAGTGCAGTGGCCGCTTCTGGCCACCGCAGCCTTGACCTGCTGGGCTCCGGTGATCCTTCCACCTCAGCCTTCCGAGTAGCCGGAACTACAGGCGTGTGCTACCACGCCTGGCTAATTTTTTTGATTTATTGTAGAGATGAGGTTTCGCCTGCCCAGGCGGGTCTCGAACCCGCGGGATCAGGCAATCCACTCACCTCAGCCTCCCAAGGCACAGGATTACAGGCTGAGCCACCGAGCTCGGCGATGTTCAGTATTTAGAAGAGGTAATGGGCCTGCTCCATTTTTCACAGGTTAAAAAATTCTTGAACAATTTGTCCTGTTCTTGGCCTGTCATTTTGAAGTACCTATACACGCTGGGATATTCTCAGAGGAGAAGTGCCAAGATGGTAAACAGACTTAAATCTCAATATTCTCCAACATTTGTAGAAATTGACAATGTTTAATCTCAAGAAATCTCAGAGAGGAGATATGAAAATTATTGAAGATTGCCTTGTTCATTGCCCCTTTCAATCCTCTTCCAGACCTTCCATAAAAGTCTTGCAATCAGCCAGGCTCGGTGGCTCAGCCTGTAATCCCGCGCCTTTGGGAGGCTGAGGTGAGTGGATTGCCTGAGCCCGCGGGTTCGAGACCCGCCTGGGCAAGCGCGACCTCATCTCTACAATAAATCAAAAAATTAGCCGGGTGTGGTAGCCTGTAGTTCCAGCTACTTGGAAGGCTGAGGCGGAAGGATCGCTGGAGCCCAGCAGGTCGAGGCTGCGGTGCCCGGGAGCGGCCACTGCACTTCAGTCTGGGCAACAGAGTGAGACTCCAACTCAAAAAAAAAAAAAAAAAAGTCTTGCAATCACAAAATTGCGTTTCCCATATTCCCTTGCATTTAAGCTTCTGCACGTGATCTAGGCTTCACCAAGCTGATGCATTTGCCCAATTTTGGTGAAAGAAGTGGTTACTGTGAATAAAGAGTTAGAATCTTATATTCTTTGCTGTCCAAAATCATAGGTGCTGAGTAATGGGCAGTGGTATTAGTTAAATTTCTGCTAAAGGAACCCCACAGTTTGACTGAGCATTCCTTTTTACTGGCTTTGTAATACCCAATCTTGGATCCCCCACACTCCCAGACATTCTGTAAATTATCTAGCAACCTGTAACAGATCCTTTTCTGTTTAAGCTATCTAGGTTAGATTCTATTATCTATGACTAAGAGCCCTGACTTATGCAGATACATGTTTTAGACCAATGGATAAGTGCCACAAGATGAATGATTTCATCAAAGCTGACCAATGATGGGATGGGATGCCTCAGAGATATCATTAGTTGTATCAGTTTTAAGGTAGGCAATTACTTGGCAAAAGCAAAAGCATCAGAAGGAAGGATGAGATAATCTTTAAGTCTTTTTCTGATTACCTGAGGTTGTATGAGTATACAAGGAAAGTATTCAATTACCTGATCAAAATTATTCTCACTTCAGTGTGAAATACAGATGTACTTGACCCTCTAATGAGCCATACAAAATAGATATGTATATGAATCTCATTGTGAAATTAAAAAAACACAGGTCTCTGAGAAAATACCTTTTTCTATTTCATAGTACATACTCTGGACAGTTCCACTGCCTACCTCACCCCTTATCTTCACAGTTTCAGAAAGATGAGGCTAACACTCAAACTCATATTTATTTAATAGTGACTTGAATTAATCACTGTACACAACAGGAAAAATAAAGACACTTAGAAAATATAATATTATAAGGCCATATAAATACATATAACTAATACCCTTTATGGAAGATTTTATGTTTCTAAACCAGCACATTTTTCTCTCTCCCCAGTTTTTGCTTACCAAAATCTCACCTCTTCTCTAAACTCCTTTGTAATACCACCCCTCATGAAGATTTTTTTGAATGCTGCAAGCCCATTTTATTCTCAGAGACTTTACATTTGCTATTTTCACATACTGCAATGCTTTCCCCTTAGACATAGGTATGAATAACTTCCTCTCTTCATTCAAATGTCTGTCCAAATGATGCTCTTTAGAAATATCTGGCCTTCCAAACTTAAATAATAATTCCATCATCACCTTTGCTTTAATTATCCAGTTTATTTTTTTAATTTTACTTATAACTGTCTGAAATATTATCAGGAGCTACATCTATTTATTTGTTTTCATGTTTTGTGTATGTCTGTCTCCCTCACTAGGAGCTGAATTCCATGAGGGCAGGGATTATTTTCCACTGTCATATCTTCAGAATCTAAAACAGTGCTTCACCTATAGTAGAACTTTAAAAATATTTGATGAAATAAGAAATGAATACATTCTCTCAATGGGATGTGATGTCTACTTTCTTTGAATCCCCAAATAGTATGCTTATACTTATTTCACAATAATAATATTATTCTGCCTTACATCATTTCTTGTATAAATAGTATGTGAAAGTAAGGTCTCTACCTTAACTGTTTTTGTTTTTGCCTGCAAACCTTATCATATGATAAGTTCTTAAAATATGCATTTGTCAATGTAGATATGGTCAACTATTACCAATAAGTTATTTATCATTTCTATATACATATAGAAGAAAACATATTATTTCAAATATAGAGATATGCATGTGGTTATCTTTTTAGTTTTGAACAGAACTGCAAACAGAAGAGAATCAAAATATAATGAGGAACAAAACCCACAGATGAAGTAAACAAATTGAAACAACTTTTTAAAAGTTCTTATCAATGGTGAATGTTATGGTCAATTTTATGTGTCAATTTGGAGGATGGTTTTGGATGACATTAACATTCAAAAACTAATGAACTTTGGGAAAAGCATATTGTCCTCCATAATGTAAGTGGGGCTCATCCATTCAGTTGGAGGCCTGAATAGAACAAAAAGAATGACCTCCTGAAGCAAGAGGTAATTCTCTAGCAGACTTCATTTGGACTGGATCTATATCACCAAATCTCCTGGTCTCCAACCTGCAAGCCCACACTGTAGATTTGGACTTGCCAGCCTCCGTAATTGCCTGAGCCAAGTCCTTATAATAAACAAGCACATAATAAATGAATAAATATTATATTGGTCCTTCCTGAAAAATTCTATTACAGTGAACATTTGATTTACTTGCTTTTCCCTTTTCAAATTTTGTAACTGGAGTTTCATTTTTTTCGTTGAAAATTTATCATTGTCCATTAAAATGAGAATCTCCCTAGAGGAGTAAATAAATATCTGAAGCCTTATTAGACATTTATGCTTTTGCAAATTATTTTCAATATTTTTCCTTAAAGCAAGTTTTGACAAGTGAAAGAAAGCGAAGGAGAAAGAAGGTTGAGAGAAAGTGATCCTTGGATCTTTGGCAAGCTTTGTTAAGTGAAGTTTGATGAAATATTGGCTGTAAGTTAGTTTAATCTACAAAAGAGGTTTTAGATACATTGTGCCTTACATCCAAAATGCTTAAAAACACAATTTTATCATTTGGACCTAGTCACAGCTAATATTTATACTAATTGACCGCACCATTACTGTGACTATTTCCCAGGATAATGTAGAATTTACACCTCAGAGAAAAGCCTAAGGACATCCAGAAAGAAGTGTTAGGTTATTAGAGTGATTGAACATTTATCAGCCTTTCACAGCATACTAGACTGGCTAGGATGCACAGGAGACATAAGCTATCCTTTAAATACATCCCTGTTTGAAAGGAAAAGGGCAGAACTCTGCTAACTCTTTATTAAAGAAGCAAAATAAGTATTAGGTTTAGTTGACTGAATTCTGTAATACTTATCAATTTGGAGAAAAGGTTTCAGTTGGGAAGACAAAGGGGAAACCAGTTATATAAGCATAAACAGTATTATTTTGTCTCTTACCTTAAAATCCAGCTAGAGTGTATCTGGTCTTAAGTCTATGATGAACAGGTTTTCTAAGCTAAGTTGGTCTCCCGCTGTTATGCAACACTAAATATCTGCTTTTATTTTAACACTAAATGTCATGTCTTTATATTTTATATTCTAAAATGTCTTCCTTTCATTTCCCCTTCCCCTTCTTCTTTTCCCTTTTCTCTCTCTCTCTCTCTCTCTCTCTCTCTCCCTCCCTCCCTCCCTCCCTCCCTCTCTCTCCTCTCCTCTCCTCTCCTCTCCTCTCCTCTCCTCTCCTTACCAGCTGTGAGTCCTTCAATCCATTCACTTCTTACTAATATGTGTTTCTGGTTCCACTTTTGACCCTATAAAGTTCTTCATCTACAAAATAGCTAGAAATTACGATTTTTAAATTTAAATCAGACCATGGCATTTCTCTGCTTAAAAGCCTTCCCTGGGCAACTTGGCGAGACCTCATCTCTACAATAAATCAAAAAACTAGCCGGGTGTGGGAGTGCGCACCTGTTGTTCCAGCTACTTGGGAGGCTGAGGCAGCAGGATCGCTGGAGCCCAGCAGGTAGAGGCTGCAGTGGCCGGAAGCAGCCACGGCACTCCAGTCTGGGCGACAGCTTGAGACTCTAACTCAAAAAAAAAAAAAAAAAAGATTTGCCATAAAACTTTGACTGCAGTATCTGTAGATCTGAGTAAATACCTGTCTTCTTGAGGTCCCTGAAATATTTTGAGGTTCCTGAGCCAGCCAGGAAGCAACAATTCCTAGCTACCTGTAAGGCTGGTAACACTTTTAATTTAGGTTCCATATCAATTTTTAAAGGGGGTTTTATTGACTCCATAAAGTCAACCTTAGATCCTTAAAACTATCTGGTCATATCTGATTCTGTGCACATTTTCAAATGCAACATTCCAGTCAAAAGCCTTAGTAATAGAGCCAATGCTTCCAATTGTGTTCTGTTATAAAGAGAATAAATTCTTTTTTTAACATATGCAGATAACTATACTGCCATAAAACAAGAATATTCACAATAGCTTCCAAGTTCTTGAGGGATCAGGTAGGGAGAAAAATTAATTGTTTACAAAATTCTGTTTACAAAAAATATAACTTACCCAATTATTGAAATCTATAGATAGTTTAAGAAAAAAAATTCCATAATCTGAAAACCAAAACATTTTAAAAAAGAAAAACAGAGTTTCATTAAAAGGCCATTTAAAAATGTATCTTAATCAGTTCATTCAGTCCCATGTAATTAATTCTTGCTCTCTTTGAGCTTGGTTAGCAATATTATGAACCCATCAGTTTCTTTAATAGAGTTCCAGAAATTCTTGCCCAGTCTAATGGTATGATCTTCTAGTTATCAGAAATCCGTACTTTCAGAGTCTTTTCCATGACTCTCCTTGAAGATGAAACTCTTGGATTATGGTTGCCTGCAGAAAGCTTTAAAGAAAGTACCAGAGTAAAACAATTATTATATTGAAGGATAAGACTTAAAATGTTCCTGGTGAAAGATCTGATGAGAGTTTATCATAATAATGATGCAATTGACAAGAAAAATTGGAAGTTATCAAAAAATGTCAAAAGGTTTAGATCATTTGAATACGTTGGATCACAGGTCATTGTGAAACAATATTGTTCATTTAACCAGCATGATAATTAGAAGACTTCAAAGACAAATACAGAAAGTTACATAGTTGTAGGAAAAAAAGAAATATTAGGTCTTTTAATAGAGGACTCAGTTTTCTTAAGAAATCAAAGACCTGATAAAAGCACAGAAAATGATTTTGATAAGACATAAAATCTTTGTTTTCTAAGCACATATCTCTAAAGGTAAAAAACTTGTATTATCTTTTATCAAGAGCTCTAAGAAAACTTAGGTTTTTTCTTAAGAGAAACAAAGGCAGCTTCTAGTTGCATAACAAAACATTTTTTATATTAAGGCTCATCTTTAAAATCCACGTAATAAATTTATTCCCTTTTAACCAGCATTGACACACAAGAGAGTCTCTCCTTCTTTCCTCCCTTACCCTCCTCCTGCAACTTTCTATATTCTTTTAGTTTTGTCCTTCATTTTCCTTTTTTTTAGAATTGGAGTCTCACTCTATTGCCCAGGCTGGAGTGCAGTGGCACTCCAGGCAATCCTTCAGCTTCAGCCTTCCAAGAAGCTGGAACTACAGGCAGATGCCACCATGGCTGGCTAATTTTCTTGATTTGTTGTAGAGACAAGGTCTCGCCAAGTTGTCCAGGCTGGTCTCAAACCCCTGAGCTCAGGCAATCCTCTCACCTCCGCCTCCCAAAGTGCTGGGATTATAGGCATGAGTAACCATCCTTTTAAATTCTAAAACAACCTTTCATTTCAGTTTAGTACAGAATTAATTTCTCTCTTTTTCCTTTAACAAAGCAGATTCTCATACCTTACAACTTTCCTTATCAAAACTACATTTTATTTCCCTTGCATATGTTATATTAAGAGTTGTTTCCCTTATAATATCTATAAGTTGTAATACATATATACACATTAATCAGAATCTTTAAATAATTTTCATTTATAGAAGCATGTGCTTCCTCATAGTACAATTATTCCGTGTAACACAGGAAATGCTTGCTAACAAACTTAAATATCTCCAGCTTCTCTACACCATACAAAAACAAGATGCCAAAAGTATAGAAACTTAAAGTTATGCTTAGTACCTAATAATTCAGTATCTTATTTTATTTAGAAATGATCTAGATATTCAATAAGTATCCATTATTTCACTTATCTTAGCAAATTTAAGCCTGTAAGTTACCAAAGAGATTTGGGGAACTGTTTTTAACCAGAATTTTTTTTTTTTTTTTGAGTTGGAGTCTCACTCTGTCACCTAAGCTGGAGGGCAGTGGCAATCTCACGGCCACCACAGCCTCGACCTGCTGGGCTCCTGCGATCCTTTCGCCTCAGCCTTCCAAGTAACTGGAACTATAGGCGCGCGCTACCACACCCAGCTAATTTTTGATTTATTGTAAAGACAAGGTCTCGCCAAGTTGCCCAGGTGGGTCTCAAACTCACAGGCTCAGGCAATCCTCTCGCCTCGGCCTCCCAAAGTGCTGAGATTACAGGCTGAGCCACTGAGTCCGGCCAACCATAAATATTATAATACATAATTATTGCTTTAAAATATATTTATAAACTTTTATCACGTTTATATCTATTGAATTCACTCATTCTTCACAATTATGCTTGGAATACTTGTGAAAATGTCATGGGACATCAGACAAAGCTAACCATCATTTCAAGTTATTTTCCTGTTCATTATTTTCATAGCACATGCATGTCATCACCAATCAAGAATGTAAAAGTTAAATACCTGAGATTGCTTTTATTAAACTAACAATATTAAGATAGTCTCATTTACTAAAGATTTATCCAACTCCTGTGACCACTAGCACCATTTGGTATAGTTCCTCTACTTCTAGCAGTTTTTCAAATATTTAATTTGCATAAGCACTTATTTTTCCTTAAGGCAACTGAATAGAGAAGCCAATTGAATCTTTTACAAATTAACGTCGGCAATGTCATACTGACATAGAAAAACATCACTTATACACAACCTACATACAAAGACATACATAAGCATATAGACAAGAACAGATCTTACAGCTTTCATTTTAAAACTTTGGCCATGTGTCAGGGTTATAATAGAAAATTCAATTGTTTATAAAAGAATAGCTGTATCCAAATTGTTCTGATAAATGGGACAAGTCAGTGTTACTGTTGTGGTCCGAGAGATGCTCGGCTGCTCTCCCTTGGTACAGATAAATCAAAGGGGCAGGGAACTGGTAGAAGAAAGTTTCATTTCTGAATTCAAATCCAGTGAGCAGAGCCGTCTCATGGTCTTTCTGAAATGGTTCTGCCCACCCTTCAGGCCTTGAAGTTCACTTTTATAGTTCAGAGTTGTTGGTACCTATACGTTAACCATGTCACCAGTAGAGCATTGTATAGAACTTAAGTTACTGCAGCATTTTAGATTTAGATAGTGGCATTTAGAGTAAAGGAAGTTTACAAGGCCTAAGACATCACGCATTACAAAAGTCATGCAAATCACAAGACTACAGATTACATTGATACTATATTGTTCAAACCTATGACTGTTAAGAAAGGGAGAAAGGCCAGGCGGTGGTGGCTCAAGCTTGTAATCCCAGCACTTTGGGAGGTCAAGGCAAGTGAATTGCCTAAGCCTGTGGGTTCAAGAGCAGCCCGGGCAACTTGACGAGCTTTTGTCTCTACAATAAATCAAAAATTATCCGGGCGTGGTAGCATGTGCCTGTAGTTCCAGCTACTTGGAAGGCTGAGGCGGAAGGATCGCCGGAGCCCAGCAGGTTGACACTGGGGTGGCCGTGAGTGTGCCATCGCACTCCAGCCTGGATGACAGAGTGAGATTCCGACTCAAAAAAAAAAAAAAAAAGAAAGAAAGAAAGAAAGGGAGTAAGGCCGTTCGCAGTGGCTAAAGTCCGTAATCCCAGCACTTTGAGAGCTGAGGCAGAAGGATTGCCTGCGTCCACGAGACCAGCGTGGGCAATTTGATGAGACCTCGTCTCTACAGTAAATCAGAAAAATTAGCCAGGCATGGCGGTGCATGCCCATAGTTCCAGTTACCTGGAAGACTGAGGCAAAAGAATCATCTGAGCCCAGAAGGTCGAGCCTGCAGTGGCCAAAAGCATGCCCCTGCACTCCAGCCTGGAGTGAGACTTCGACTCAAAAAAAAAAGGGAGTAAATAGAGATTTACATCTTGGGAAGTCAAGGATCTCCTTAAGCTACTTACTGGGAGTGCATAAAGGGCTCTCTCAGTAATGTGCTCAGGAATGTGCAGGAGCACTTGAACCCTTGCCATGCCCTTCTCTAGGGACTGTGGCAGTATGGACAGACATTAGCAGGTCTCTGTAACATTTTCCCTGTTAGTTGAGGCCATGATATCTATCATGGGAGTAGCTGTGTCCTGTTTCCTTAACATAAACATGTGTATAGGTCTTTCCCTCAGCTGATTTTCATGCGTTATAGGCTTAGTTAATGAGCACTTTTTTTTTTTTTGAGTCAGAGCCTCAGTCTGTCACCCAGGCTGGAGAGCAGTGGCACGCTCACGGCCACCACAGCCTCAACCTACTGGGTTCAGGCAATCCTTCTACTTTAACCTTCCAAGTAGCTGGAACTACAGGCACGCGCCACCATGCCCAGCTAATTATTTATTTATTTATTGTAGAGACTCGCCATGTTGCTCAAGCTGGTCTCAAACCTGTGGGCTCAGTCAATCCTTTCGTCTTCTCCTCCCAAAGTGCTGGGATTACAGACATGAGCCACCGTGCCCAGCAAGTGCAGGAATTTTAACAAAGCATCGGATACAAAGTGTGATGGCTAAATATATTAATAGTGCTATTATAAACGTAGTTAAGAAGAACTTCCCTATTACTAAAAGGAGGCCCTGTAACCCTGATGGAAGCCAAGAAAACATGTTGGAAAACCAATCAGGGACCTTTCCAGGCACCTAGTTAGCATAAGCATCTGCATCGCCTATAGCATTAATGCTGGTTTTCATTTGACTTAGCGTTGCTGTGATGTTCCCTGATTTATCTGGGATGAAAGTGCAACACTCAGTATAGATAATGGCACATGTGCCTCCTTGAGAGGCGGGAAGATTATCTAAAGTCATTCAGTTTTGTAGCATTGCCTTAAGCATGAGAGTCATTTCAGTATTAATTATTTTTGCTTTCATTCAAGGCTCGCTGTGTGAACTTACCTAAGACTTCAAAGCAGAGGGACACATTCCAGCCCATATTGGGTGAAGAGAAATTAAAAACATAATCATACCATGTAAAAACAGATCTAGTCCATCAAGTGTGCAGATAGGGCAAGTTGGCTATGTCCATTCTTTGCAGAGTGCTATGTTTGTGTCCTTGGGCCCGTGGAAAGCCCAGAGTGCATCCTTAATGGGCCATTGCTGTGAACCAGTTCTTGTTAGGTCATCACTATTAGCTTTCGACTTCCCACTCTGAACTCTTAAATGTCCACCAATCCATTCGGGGGTGGTGAATCCAAGGCCATAAATTAGTACCACAGATCCACTGAGTCCTACTGGGAGCTCACCATAGGACGTCTTCCTCTTTCCAATCTTTTAGCAGCACTTGCTCCCCTGGGTGAGAGGAATGTCTGGGTTCTCCATGGTCCAGAAAGTTCCTAGGGGAAGCAGGCTTATGAACCGTGGTAAGAATTTATCCCAAATGAACAACATATTTTCTCATCAGCATCTATGTCTGTGCCCCCACTTCCTTCAGAGGTATAGGAAAAAAGCCTACCATAAACAATTTCAAAGGGACTTAAATTAATCTCACTTCAGGAACTGACTTGAACCCTGAGCAATGCAATATGAAATACCTGTGTTCAGTTTACTTGTGACTCCTAAAGATTCCTAGTGATTATTATGCTGAACCACGAATTGAAAGGTTGGACTATTCTAGTATTACATCTGATGGAATTTTCTTTGGATTTTTCAAGAGATGGGGTAGGCTGACCCTTAGTCTGCAATAAAATGTAACTTTAAAAATGTCTGAAATCCTCCTAAAAATTATGGAAAATTTTTCCTGTGCTAGCTACCCTGCCTCAATTATTCCTCCCTTAGAGATTTTCAATCCCATAATCATATTGGGTGCTGAGGGGTGAAGGTCCATTTTCTGTAGGCTTCTTCAGAGTTGGCAGTGGGCATAGTCCTACCTCGCCAGAGATAGAAAATCTCTCCCTGTCTGATCTAAGGTATCCAGATCTGTTTCAGCAGTGGCATCATTTGCAGGCACCAACTGGAATCCTTGCTCACTGTGTGAGCATGAAATTGCTGGATTCTGGAAGAAATAAATTTAACCAGATGAAGAGACATGGACCAAAATTTAGTAGGATTATAATCATTACAATAGGAATAACTGAAAAAGGAGACCCCTTCTTCTTCAGGAAGTAGAACAATTAAGTGAAGCCATGCATACATTTTGACAATTTAGGTGGTGGTTGATTATCTTTTGTACAAAAGTTACAAGACCTGCAGTTATCAGCATAACTTAAATGATAAACTTTAATTTACATGGCTTTATTGTAAGTACCAGCTTTTAGAGTTTTTAATGTATTTCTGGACTGTAGGGGTAACCTGACAGATTTCTGAACAGTAATTTTAAGTGAATTTTCTATAAAATTTGAAGAGAAATCTGAAAACGTTTAGAAACTTACACACAGAAAAGACTTCATGATGTAATTTAAATTGCAGAAAATGATAAAACTAAAAAAAAAAAAATAAGTGAACAAGAATCTTTAAAACAAGTGTACCAGTTTCTTTTGAAACAATTTTTCAGTTTCCATTTTTGTTAAAGACAACTTACAGTAGAATTAGTTTACTTATTGAGACTTAATATGTCTTATTTGCACATAAAGTGTAACAAGATTGTTTGCCATATAGGCCCTTTTAAAGTCAGTTTTGTTGGAATGCTTTCCTATAAGGAATCTCAGGTTAACTTAAACTTTAATCTTAATTCTCTAAAGCAGTCTATTTTGAAATATTTCAGTTCAAACCTTGGTAAAATAACCAGTGTTACAAATGAAAACAAATCCTTTACTGAACTTATGTAAACAACCATACTTATTTGTGGAAGAAAAATTGTAAATTGCTCCAAGAAAAGGATTTTTCTTTTGACTCTGAAAAAATAACAAAAATAATTGGTAATACTTTAAACAAGTTATAAAATTATTTGTTTTTTATTAACTCAGTTTACACAATTAACTCTTGTTTCATTAGCAGTCTTATATTGAATTAGCAATCCTCCTGAGCACACAAGTTTTTTTTTGTTTTTGTTTTTGTTTTTTGAGTTGGAGTCTCACTCTGTCGCCCAGACTGGAGTGCAGTGGCCACTCCTGGCCACCGCAGCCTCGACCTGCTCGGTTCCGGCGATCCTCCCGCCTCCGCCTTCCGAGTAGCTGGAACTACAGGCACGCGCTACCACGCCCGGCTAATTTTTTTATTTATTTATTGTAGAGATGAGGTCTTGCCAAGTTGCCCAGGCGGGTCTCGAACCCACGGGCTCAGGCATTCCACTCACCTCAGCCTCCCAAGGCACGGGATTACAGGCTGAGCCACTGAGCCCGGCTTTTTTTGCAGTTTTGAGATTTAATTGAGGGAGGAGCTGTGATTCAAAATCTATCTGCAGATTCCAGTATTCACCGATAAGTGTATTGGTAATCTGGAACCCAATTCCCACTGCCTTGCAATCTCTCCATGCAGTGGGGTTATAGGTTTATTCCCTGAAAGCAAAATGAGGTAAGAAAAAGGAAAAGAATAGAACAAGGAGTGGGGGGAAGAGGAAGATGGAGAGAGAGAAGAGTAAGAGGAAAACCAAACAAACGTACCAACTAACAAATGAAAAGACACAAAGACAGATACGAGAAAAAAAAACCATCCAAAAAGACTAAAACAGACAATCATACAGACATACAAGCTAACCAACCTCCTTTTGGTATAGTATTCCCCTATACAAACATGAGGTCTAAAGAGAAAAAAATAAAATAAAATAGAATAGAATAAAGTCAGTAAACTAACAGAACCAAAGCAAGTATGAAAACGTTATTGAAAACAGTAAGAAGAGAGAGAGAAGGGAAAAAAATATGGGCAAGACAAACAGACAAAGAATAAAATAAAAAAATTAAAATAAGGGAACCAAGCACACTCTGAGACTTTTCCTTTAAGTCCAATGTCCTTTCAGCTCTGATTTCTAGCTCTCATTGCAGGCTGGTGGAGTTGTTCACAGTTAGGATCAGTTGCCCCTGGCCTGCTGTGATGGGTGGATCAGATCTTGGCTGCCTGCCAAATCTGCCACTCAGATCTGGCCTGTGTCTGTCTAACATGGGGGAGGGCTTCTGTCCCTCCCATTTTGATGATGTCACCTTGGGTCCTAAGCTGAGGGATGGGTTGAGCTGGGTGGAGCTGGTCTCAAGGCTCCAGCTGATCTCTTTTTCCGCTGTAGCCTGGCAGAGCTGGGGAAGGTAGAATGTGAGACTACCAGGCAATGCAGGCCAGCATAGCACTGGGCCACTCGCATCAGGTTGGATGGAGCAGTGCAACAGGCAGGGAGGCCCGGAACTCCACAGGGGCGGGAGCTGAGGGCCGCCCAGGGCAGGAGGGAGTAGGCAACAGTGGTGGCGGTTGCAGCCACTGCTTCAGCAGTATGGTGTGTGGGAGGAGCTCCACCAGCCAGCGCCCAGTGAGGGGTGGGGCACCGCAGTGGCAGCCATGGCGGCTTCAGTAGTGAGGTGCTTGAGGGGGGCGCCACAGGGAGCCGTGGGTGACCTCAGGTGGGAGCGGCGGCAGCAGGCCTTGGCTGAGGCAGCAGGGGAGCTGCATGTGAAGAGCAGGCCCCGGGGGAGAGCGAGAGTCTTTATGGGTGTTCTCTTTTGCGGAAGGTCTCACAGACCAAACTGCCCTGCTGCCTTCTTGCTGAAAGTCCCCAGAAACTCAATTTTAAAGAGTGCATATACCAATTATAGTCAGGAGAGGCACATGGAACCTTACTGTAGTTTTTCTTGGAAAAATTTTGACTTCTCCAATGGTACTCTAATCTTACTAAAGCTGAGATTATTTGCTCCTTTCTGGGTATTTGGGAAGTATATTTTATGTCCAGGATAACTGATTGTTAATTAATTTCTTCACTATCCTTGACATCAGTAACAAAATAAACATCTCTAAATTATTTCATTTTGAATAATTATAGAAACTTAGTTTTTCTTTCATTTTCTTTTCAAATGATCTTATTATTCTTAGGACTATTCCATAAGAAAGCAAAGCAAAAATATTTCCTTTTTTAATAACTTAGTATGTCTGGGTTAATCTTGCCATCAAGTTTGTTGTTGTTGTTTTTTATTGCACAAGAAACAACAACAAAACACTTTTTTTCAAGGCAACAAGCACCAGTGACAGACAGCTGCTAGTGTTGGCTGAGTTACATTGCACTGGTTTTTCTCCATTCCTCTTGTTTTTTTACTTCACAGCTCAAGGAGAGAAGGCAAAAACAAGCAAACAGAACATCTTTAAATAAGCCAAACTTAACTCTCAAAAGATACCTTCTGGGCGGGGGGCCAAGATGGCGACCGGGCAGCGTGGTCTGTGAGGCCTCTGCAGAAGAGGACACAGAAGGACTCCGGCTCTCTCCCAGGGGGCCTGTTCCCCACACGGAACTTGTCCACGGACACCGCAGAGGCACTGCAGCGGGCCAGAGGTAAAAGCGGCCGCCGCCCCCCCGGCAGCCCGGGGCCGCCGCCGGTGACCCGGGGTGCCGCCGGCGATCCGGAGCCCGCCAGCGCCGCGGAAGCCGCTGACCCGAGGCACGCCACCGCTGCCGTCGCCACGGCGATCCGGGGCGTGCCGCTGCGGACGCCGCCGCCGGCGATCCAAGGCCCGCCCACGCCGCGGATGCCGCTGACCCGAGGTGCGCCGCCGCCACCACCGCTGCGGCAACCCGGGGCATGCCGCCGCGGATGCCACCGCCGGCGATCCGGGGCGCGCCCACATCGCAGACGCCACTGACCCGAGGCGCGCCGCTGCCGCCGCCGCCGCCGCCGGCAACCCAGGGCCCACCACTGCCACAGCCGCTACCAGCGACCCGGTGGCGCCACTGCCGCCAGCGGCCCAGGGATCGCCGCCGCCGCCAGCGGCTGGGGACCCGGC
>CAUYQG010105971.1:0-28771 GCA_963574415.1 Tarsius wallacei
AGAGTCCATAAGTTTGTTTTTCTTTATGGTTACATAATAGTCCTTTGTGTATATATAACACATTTTCTTTATCCAGTATACTTCTGATGGGCAGCATGGTTGGTTCCATATTTTTGCTATTGTGAATAGCACTGTAATAAACATATGTGTGTAGTTGTCTTTTTTATAGGGTGAGTTGATTTCCTCTGGGTATATTCCCAGAAAGGGAATTGCTGGGTCATGTAGAAGATCAATTTCTAGTTCTTTCAGAAGTCGCCACACTGTCTTCCGAAGAGGTTGCAAAAGTCTGCAGTTTTCTTTTTCTTTCTTTCTTTCTTTTTTTTTTTTTTTTTTTGAGTTGGAGTCTCACTCTCTCACCCAGGCTGGAGTGCAGTGGAACACTCACGGCCACCGCAGCCTCCACCTGCTGGGCTCAGGTGATCCTTCTGCCTCAGCCTTCCAAGTAGCTGGAACTACAGGCACATGCCACCATGCCCGGCTAATTTTTTGATTTATGGTAGAGATGAGGTCTCGCTAATATTCTTCTTTTTCATACAAAAGTAGCATATTATACTATATGCCGCTTTAATATCTTTTTTTTCTACTTAACAATAAATACTGGAAATCATCCAGGTTACCTCGTATTTCTTACAGGTACAGGTATTCTATTGTGCATGTAAATAATTCAACCAGTCTCCAAAGGATAGACATTTAGATTGTTTCCAAAATTTTGCCGTTACAAGTGATGTAAGTAGCTAATTGGCCTGATTCAGGGTCTCTCATGAGGTTGCACTGTGCTATGTGCAGTTATCTTCAGGTTCATTTGGGGCTAGAGAATCCACTTCCCAGCTCACTCACATGGTTGCTGGTAGGTCTTTGTTGCTTGCCACTTGGGCCTCTCCATTGGCTGTATGAGTGTTCTCAAGACATGGCAGTTGGCTTCCATTACCCAAGGACCACTTTCTAACATGATAACTATCTTCTGCTAAAATGAGTGATGAAAGAGACCCACCATACACACATCCAGGGCAGAAACTACAATCATTTTATAACTTAATGTTAGAAATGACATCCAGTCAGACCTGCCACATTTTATTAACCTAGAAGTAGGTCACTAGATCCAGCCCACACTGAAGAGAAGAGGAAGAAATAAACTGTACCTCTTGAGAAGTGCTAAAAATGTGTAAACATACCTTTAAAAATACCACATTGTCTCATTCAGAAACCATAAGTTCAACACTAGTTCTATGTATTGATACCGTCTGTACTAGATACTGATACAGATATTATCTCATTGAGTCTTACCTTGTATTTGCTGCAGAGTAGAACCACACAACTATCAAATTGTAATGTTGCAGTTCTAATGGTGGCTGCAGGTTATAAATCATTTTGTATAATTATACCCAATATTAAAATACATTTCAGTTGATCATTTTGCATATCTCTGCTATTCAGTATCTTAGCTTTTGTTTAGATATTTTGAGAACAATGATTTTTTTTTAAAACCTATCAAGTGAGATCAATGGAGATAGTTAAGAAAGATTGGCTATAAGTTGATGATTGTTGAACCTGGGTGATTGGTTGGTACTTGGGAATTCACTGTACTATTAAATCAACTTTTATGTATTTTGAAAAGTATTATGACATTAAGGGTAAAAAAAAGAAAAAACCAGCTGGGCTCGGTGGCTCAGCCTGTAATCCCGCGCCTTGGGTGGCTGAGGTGAGTGGATTGCCTGAGCCCGCGGGTTTGAGACCCGCCTGGGCAACTTGGTGAGACCTCATCTCTACAATAAATCAAAAAATCAGCTGGGTGTGGTAGCGCATGCCTGTAATTCCGGCTACTCGGAAGACTGAGGCGGAAGGATCGCCGGAGTCCAGCAGGTTGAGGCTGCGGTGGCCGGGAGCGGCCACTGCACTCCAGTCTGGGCAACAGAGTGAGACTCCAACTAAAAAAAAAAAAAAAAAAGAAAAAACCCTTTCCTCTTTAATTTTTTGTCATTCAAGATTTAGTGTGGTAAGAGAATATAAGTGCTTTTGATCATTGAAAAAAAAAACCAAACTTCTTGTTCTACTGATAACCACAAGTTTTCTGGGTCATTGGAGGAGCCCCAGGTTTTTAATGTGTAACTCTTCTTTGTGATGGAATTCCAAAGTTTTATTGTACCCAGAATCACCTGTGGTGCTTGGTAAGATGCCCCAGTTCCCAATATTAGCCTGCCTTAGTTGTTTTGTGTTGCTATTACAGAATACTGGAGACTGGATGATTTATAAAGAAAAGATGTTTACTTTTATTGACTGTGAAGTCCAAGATTGGCAGTTGCATCAGGTGAGGGTCTCATGCTACTTCCACTCATTGCAGAAAGTGGAAGGGGAGTGGACCTGTACAAAGAGATCACATGGAAAGACAGGAGGCAAGAGAGAGAAACTGAAGAAGCCAGACCCAATTTTTAACAACCTGCTCTCTGCTGTCCAGGAAATAATTCGTCTCCTCCTCCAACCCCCCAAAGACAATTTACTCAATCCCACCCCACTCCTGCTGATGGGTAGCAATTTATTCATGAGGGATCTGCCCCCATAACCCAAACACCTCTCACTAGGCCCCACCTTTCAACACTGCCACACTGGGGCTCAAATTTCAGCATGAGTTTTGGTGGAGAGGAACCATGTTTAAATCATAGTGCAGCCATCATAATTTAGATCTGGGTAGAATAAAGGAGTCTGCATTTTAAAGAAACACTCCTGGTGTTTCTGATTGCAATGATAGATGAACCGCAAATATATATGTATATTCATATATATATATATATATATATATATATATGGATTTACAGTGAGGACACTCTTACAAGTAAGACAGTATGATACAAGATGAATGTGATGTTCCATTATTATGCTCTCTTTCCTCCAGAAACTTGTAAACTAGCAGAGGAGATTGACATGCAGTAAGTACGTAATAGGGGTACATAGAATTGGTCTGTTTCCATATTATTCTACCAGTTCTCAGCAGAGAATGAAGATCGTGTGGAGATTTCTTTTCTAGATGAAAGTGGAAGAATATAAGAGAACTATGAAAATATAGAGGAATATATGATTGTTTTTCTAAAGAATCAAATGTTTCAGGCTAGTCTTGGCAAGTGCTGAAAATTTTTCATTTTATAGATGACATCTCTGATGAGTGCCAGGGTTTTAAGTTATAGATTAAGGAGGAATTGACACACTTTGTATACAAAATGGGCAAATGGCAAAGATGGCTTAAGAACTAACGCATTGCAGTTCAGAAGATCAACTCACTTAAATGTATTGGTAGTCCTTAGGGGAGCTCAGGAGTGCAATGGGCAAAGTCATTATTTTAATTCTTCTGATCTGTTCAGGAACACTGATGGAGTGTTAAGAACGCAGACTCTTCAGAATCCAGGTGTTACCATTTGACTGCCTCATGGATCAATTAAAATGTTTTGTGAATAGGAGTGTATGCTACTCTTTGTGTTGCTGCAGAGGGCATCATGTTTTGGGAGAGAACTAACATTCAATTGATTGTCTACTGGGAAGTATTTCTTTTTCTTCACAACTAAGGTATGAGATAGGCATTATTCCATTTTAATGACGAGGGCACACATATAAAGGTAATGACTTTCATAGCTAGTTTATAACTATCAATCATGTAAAATGTATCCCCAAGTGATCAAATGAGTTTCCTTTTGGTATGGAATTAAATTAATATTGTAGATATTAAGTTTTTAAAATAATAGTCAAGCAAGAGAAAGCTTCTCCTAGTTCAGCAGTATCAAAATAGCTAGCTTTTTCTACTGAGTACTTACGAATTAGGTTATGGTGTTTAGTATAATCTACATACATGTATCCCCCCTAAATTAAGACAATAATCATATTATATGTGGCTGTTTATTTAGGGTAAGGGAAAGCGATTCCAATTTATCCAATTGCTAGACCAAGTTATTCCTCTATTGCATATCTGCTACTACTATATTGCTTATGTAATAATCTCTTAAAGGGGTAAGATCAGAGGAGAAATACAACAGCCAAACCAAACCTTTAGGAGAGGAATATGGTTTAAAATGAATCTTTGGTTAAACACTGATGATTAAAAATTATAATCTTGTAATTTTCAGATAACTGTCAATACAAAATAGCATGACTTGTTTGCCTTAGTTTGTATATGCAGTTTTAAAAAACAGCTTTTGTTTTGGATGAAATAAAACAAAATGCAACCAAAAAAAATTCAGGTGATTAGAGGAACATTAACAACCCATCACACATTCCTAAACATATTTCAGAACTAACTCCAATTTAGCCAAAAGTCATTGAAGAGGAAAGTTTACTTTAGCTTGGAAAATGCAGATCCCTCAAATGCAGATGAGTTCATTTAGCTGGAAAAAAATTGTATCTTTTGTTTTAATCCCTTCTAATTGAGGCATGTGGCTCTCCTCGATACCGCCAGTAGAATTAGTGTGAAAGATGACTTGTCTGGTGAAAATAACGAATCAGTGACCTCCTGTTCACACTACATCAGGAGCTATCACAGCTAGATTATTTGAGAATAAGCATTCAAATTTTATGTTCCATTAGCCAAAAGTTCTGTTTGGTGCATCGACAGAAATGGCTGTTTCAAAAACACTGTTAAAATTGTATACTAACTATAAACAGAGTTTTTTTTTTTCATTACATCCTTACAGGTTCATTGTAAAGGATATTTATGATTGTATGAGGGGGACCCAAAAAACTAGAATTTGTTTATAAAAAAATTACATGTTCAAACTTGTCACCTTCAAAAAGCATGACAAGTTTACTCTGCTCAAAACAGTTTTTGAACTTGTCAATTCTGATGCCTTTTAGTACTTCTGACATTTTTGGTTTCACCTCTTCCACATCAGCAAAATGTTTCCCTTTGAGGACTTTTTTCATCTGGGGAAACAAAAAAAAGTCACTCGGAGAGATCAGATGAATAGGAAGGGTGGGGCACGGTGATCACGCTGTTTTTGGTCAAAAACTGGAGAACACTCAGCGCAGTGTGGGCAGGTATACTCCTAAATTACCCATCATGAAATGGGCAAACACGTTGAAAGAATCTCCTGAAAAATATTAACTGAAACCAAGTGCAGCCTCTTACAACAACGCTAGCTGGTATACTGATGCCAATGGGTTCCTAAACACCTAGTGGGGGAAGCCTGTACTCCAAGGGACCCGCCCTCTAAAAGTTAATTCTGTTTTTTGGGGGGGTTCCCCCTTGTACATAATTTTTTCTCTGTGCCTCACCTGCCTAGAGGAGAATTTCTAAAAACTGCATAGCTTTGTAAATATGTGCAAAAAGTAGCGCTCACTCCCTTTTATTTATTTGACATTTGCCTTTTGCCTGCAGTATATCCTGCTTACTTGTCTGCCTATTTTTTATATGTACTTCTCGAAATTGCAGTTAGATCATAAGCAGGGCCCACTGGTGGGGCTCAGGCATGGAAGACAGGTGTACTGGGTCAGGGCTGGCAGAAGTGGATTGTAAGATGGCAGGGTGTGAAGAAGTGCTGAAAAGTGAAAAACTTCTAGAGAAATAACTCAGGCAGTTTTCTATCTGGTTTCTGTAGTGGTGATCCAAAAAAATATATTTACAGAACAGCTGAGAAATTTCCTATGAGGGGATGGGAGAGAGGGAGAATGCATCCTATGCCTTACCCCATCCTTGCCAAACAAACAAACAAACAAAAAACTCAAAACAAAAAAACACAGATCTGATGAAGCAGTCACAATAACAAATAAATTTTTGTAAGAACTTTGAACATATTGCTATCACAGACACAGGCCTGAGTACCATGAAAAGAGAAAGAACTATAAGGAAATGCTGAGAGGTCATTTCCACTAAAATTGGAAACTCACTAAAACCAAGAGATCCTGCTTTAAAACCCTTCTAACAGTGTTAAATGGAAGGCTTTGCACCCTCTAAGGAACATAGTAAATTCTGTGTCCGGCAGAGCAGTACAGAGTTAGGGACTGCCTCGCTGCTACGGCAATACTTTCTGTGCAGTGACGGAATCCTCCACACACATAACACTTTTACCTTTAATCACTTCAGCATTCATCTCCTGCAGAAACACACAATTTTAGGATAATTCCATAATTTCACCTCATATTTTATCTGTAGATTTCCCCAGTCTGTCAAAATGTCTTTCATAGCCTGAACCAAGATGCAATCAAAGTTCATGAGTTGTTATAGTTTGTTCTCTCCAGATATTTTTCAATTTATGATTTTGGAATAATTTTAGACTTAGAAAGATATTTACAAAGATTTCCTATGTATCTTACACCCAGATTTCCCAAATGTTAACACTTTACCACATTGGTCTTATCAATCTCTCTACATATACATACACACTATTATTTCTTTCTGAAGTCTTTGATAGTAATTTGCAGAAGTGATGCCTCATATCCTTATTCCATTTTGTATTTTCTAGAACACAGGCATTCTCTTGGGCTATTGCTTTGCTAAGCTCTGGCCTGGCCATGTGGTTCTTTGAGCTATGGCTGCCATGTTTTCCTAAGCTTTGGCCCCCCTCCCCTATCTTGGGGAAGTGAATCCTTTCTCTCCCTCTCTCTAATTTGCTTCCTAAATAAAGCATATTTTCCAATCTTAAAAAAAGGGCATTCTCTTACATAACCATGCATAGTAAAATTATCAAAATCAGGAAATTCACATAAATATAATATTACTATCTAACCTCCAGAACTTATTCACATGTTGTCAATTATCTCAGTAATGCCATTTATAACAACAGAAAAAAATTGTTTCTGCTCAAAGAATCAATTTAGGATCATGTATTATATTCAGTTGTTATGTCTTCTTTAATCTGGAACAGTTCCTCGGTCTTTCTTTTTCTGTTAAAACCCTGATATTTTTGAAAAGTTGAAGAGAACTAAACAATTATAATCTAAAGTGGCCCTTGATTTGGGTTTGTCTAATGTTTCTTCATGATTAGATTCAGGTTTTGCACTTTTTGGCCAGATGTGAAATTGTGTCCTTTTTAGTATATTATGTTAGGAGGCACTTAGTATCTATTTAATCCCATCATTGGTGATGTTAATTAACTTAGTGATATTAACTGGTGGTGATCACTTGGTTAAGATGACATTTGCCAGGTTTCTCCACTGCTGTACTATTATTTTTCTCTTTGTAGTTAATAAGTACTTTGTGGGGAGATACTTTGAGACTATGTAAATATCCTGTTTCTCATCAAACTTTCACCTACTGGTTTTTAGCATCTGTTGATGATTCTGAACTATATCCAGATACATTTTATCCTCTTGATTAGGACTTTTTGCCTTTTTTCTTTCCTAAATGACCCTCACAAGCAGTATTTTATAACTCTACTCAAAGTTTTTTTCCAAAATCATAGCTGGTTGGCTCAAAAACTTTTTTCTGTGGTGTATACAGAGACCAGGTGTTGTTGTGTCTCTTCCTCCTCACACCTTCCCTTTGGACAGGTGCTTGTTCTCTCCCAGAACTTTTACTGGCTTAAGCCATCAGTGTGTTATGTAAGACATTTCACATGACATTTCTGCCTTGTCCTAGTTTTTCTCCTGCTGTTCCTGCTTTTAAACAAAAAAATCTTTTCTTTTTAATGTCCACATCCTCCAATTTATCCATTCCTATTTCTTAAGTTTAGGCCTTTGACATCTCTTTTTGTAAAAGACTTTCTTATTTTTGTTGTTATTTAAACTCCATGGCTGTTATTCTCTAAATATGGTATTTTCTTTCTCTCTCCTTTTTGAATTTCTCTTTTTTTTAGCTTTTGAAAATCACTTTCATCAAGCCATTTCATTTATTTTTATTTTTTAATTTCTTTTTGGTCAACGTACTCACCAAAATCAAGCCATTTTCAGTCTTTCAGTGTAGGCTACTGTAACTTGAAGCCTGCTTCCCAGTGGCTTCCATCTACTTTTGTCTTGAAACATTAAAACTTAGAATTAAGCCGGGCTCGGTGGCTCAGCCTGCAATCCCGCGCTTTGGGAGGCTGAGGTGAGTGGATTGCCTGAGCCCGCAGGTTCGAGACCTGCCTGGGCAACTTGGCGAGACCTCATCTCTACAATAAATCACAAAATCAGCTGGGCATGGTAGCACGCGCCTGTAGTTCCAGCTACTCGGAAGGCTGAGGCGGAAGGATGGCCGGAGCCCAGCAGGTCGAGGCTGCGGTGGCCGGGAGTGGCCACTGCACTCCAGTCTGGGTGACAGAGTGAGACTCTAACTCAAAAAAAAAAAATTAATTAATTTACTCATTTTCACTGACCGCAGACTCTGTCCTCCCCCACCTCTGTTGATGCTAACAATTAGGCTCCTTTTTTTCTGGGACTCATTACATAGCCTGTTCACTTCTCTCTTTCCTTTCATTTTCATTTTAATTGTTTCCCAGGGTAACAGTACATTCAGTTAGAGGGTCTCAACCTTTAGTGTGCCTATTTTTTCCTCCCTTTTAGAATGCCCGGCCCTTTGACCATCTCCATAGCTATGGCTATATTGCCACAAAAGTTCCACAGTCTCTCTCATTAAAAAATGTTAGGTAAGCTGTAGTTCTCAAATTTGAAACCTTCCCTGGCTGTGCATCACAGGAAAATGCTTTCTTGAATTGTATCTACCATTTCTTGAGCAGACTGGCATATATTTGGCTATCTCAGTTTTAACCCTTCTCCTCAATGAAATCAAGTGTTCTTTACAAGGAACCCTGTGTTTTGTGTTGTATATGGGAAAGGGAGGGGTAACACGACTACAGATAGTTTCTGAAGTCTTGGGAATTTTGTGCATTTATTTTGGGAGAGAGTATATGGTTTCATCAAATTCTCAAAAGCATCCTTCTTCCCTTCTCAAATTCTGGTTCACGATTGTATTCTGCAGTCCAGAAGCCAACCAGACTACTTTTTTCTGCATCTCAGTGTCTGGAGAAGTAAATCATCAGGCCACAGTCTTCCTTCTGCTGTGCCATTTCTGAAATGTTCACTATGCTCAGCCTCTGCCAGATTAATGAAATTCTGAATAGTTCTCTTGGAAGTTTTGGAACCTTTTCTCATAAAATAATCCCCCAAAGGAACCCAGTCTTATGATGTAAAACCTTTACCAATTCCTTAATTCCAGGAGTTTTAATTACTGACTTGGATTCATTTGTAACCACGCTGTCTGTCAGGCAATTGTTATCTTTCTTTGTAAATAGATAATTTCAGATAGTTTTCCATTCAAAGTGTTTTTCAGGGGTACTTCTCCCCTTCCAGAAGCAGCATAACTGTTCTCTCCCCTCTTCCTTCTGTCCCCTTTGCCTTCTGCAACCCATATGGAAGGCAAAATAGACAAGTTAAAAATGTTTGCCTTATTTCCCTTTTTGTCTTCTGCATCCCCCACCACGACTTTTTAAAGCTGCCTTCCTCTATCCTGCCCTAGTTTTTCAAATATGTTGTCTTTTCTTCTTTCAGAATTACCCCTTGAAGCTGATACCTGACACTCATCAAAATCTTAAACTAAAAGAAAAATGCTGAGATACGCATACCTAAATTTTCTCATGTCCACTCCTGTTGCCCTTAGCCTTGGTTACTTGTCAGCCTGCTTTGTCCTAACTAAACCCAAACCAAGTTTGCATATCTCTTCCCTTTTACTCTTCCTATACACTGCTCTCTCTTGTTTCCATTTATAAATCGTCTCCTTTCTCCCCCAGATTTCCCTCCCTCTTTTCTCATCCCCCCACTGATATCTCTCTATCTCTATCTCACCACCCCCCCGACTTTGAGTCAGGATCTCACTCTGTCATCCAGGCTGGAGTGCAGTAGCACAATCATGGCTCACTGTAGCCTCGACCTCCTGGGCTCAGGCAATCATTTCTCCTTGGGCCCCCAAGTGGCTGGGACTACAGGCAGGCACCACCATGCCCAGCTAATTTTTTTTTATTTTTTGTAGAGACAGGGTCTCACTATGTTGTGTAGACTGGTCTGGAACTCCTGGGCTCAAGCTGTCTTCCCTCCTTGGCTTCCCAAAGTAATGGAATTACAGAAGTGAGCCACCATGCTTGGCCTGGTATCCCCTTTTGATTTCCTTTTTTTACAATATGCTCCACTCACTTAGATGGAAATTATTTATTTTGGCACAAATCTGTGTGAAGTAGTAAGAGCAGATATATACTCTATTTTACAAAGATAATAACCGAAGCTTGCAAAGTTTAACTTGTCTAACAGAACATAATCATTTGCTGTGAGACTTAATAGACCCAAAGCCCCTCAATTTATCCAGTGATCCCCTCTCTCGGAACTAAAGAAGAAGATAACAAACTGAGTCTATTGACTATTTTTATCAAGTCATATCAACATCTGTGTGCACCTTTTTCAGAAAGATGAATTTCACATTTTTGTTGCAAGTAAAATATGCAATGCTTGAAGTCTCTGTATAAAATTTTTGCCCAGAAGTTGTACTGGTTTATTATTTAACATTGCTTCTTAAAAACAGAGTGAGATATTTTAACATATCTAAAATTAGGTAATGGAAATAGGATTTGCTGTCTTCACTGGGAATTATATCTATTGTAGGAAAGGTTATAAAAAATATAGGACATCTTTCTTCAAAGTAGATGCTGAATTGGAGGCAAATCTCAGTATCTAACTTGCAAAAATTTGGAGGCAGGTGTCCAAATTTTTTCAGACATAGAAAGCAGCAATACTTGAATATTTTTTGTTATTCTTTTGAGTATAGAATATAAGGACAGCAGAGTAATCCTTTGGCTACTGTCTTCGTGTCCTGAAGTTTCTGCTTAACTGTTTAGTTAAAAAGAACCAATACTTAAGTCTGACCTAGAGAACAAGCTCATCACTAAATTTGGTAGGCACCCATCAGAGTTGCTTCCAACTCACATAACTGGTGAAGCAATGGGACCACGACTTGGCCAAGGTCTTCAGGCTCAAATCCAGTGTTCTTCTAATATATCTCCACCACACTGGTAATCTTACTCCTTGAAAATAATTCCTCTGCCAGGCCGATTTTTGAATATGCATCACTCATATTCAGAAAGACTTAACACATAATTTCTAAATAATCTTGAGTTACCTTAGAAACAATGCAATGAATATTTTCGAAGAATAAGTAGAGCCTCAAATAAATACCTTAGTGAAATGCAAAGGAAATAGTAAATACGGTTCTATTACATGACAGAATCTTTTATTAATTTTATTTATTCACATTTGAGCTCGTTACTTACCCTTTGTCTCCCAGTGGCCCAGAAGAGAGCCTGTTCACAGTGTGACTGAAGAAAATGTCTTACTGAATGGGTAGACAAACAAATATTCCACTTCTGTGCTGATTATTACGGAAGTGAAACCACTGAGCTTTATTTTCACCTTTTTACAGTCTTTAGCATTTTGCCATGTAACTTCCTACTGTAGAACTTTCCCTCCTCTGAAGCTAATTGCAGCACTGTTCAGAATCTGAGCATTCCCAACTCCTGCTTTCTTCATTCTTCTCGAGAACAGTCTCTGTCAATGCATGTGTTTTAACAGAATCCATATGTTCCTTATTTTTGTTACCTTATTTTTTAATGTGTCTGCTGTTGTATATCACACATGGCTCTTGACATTCATCGTGTAATATGATGGCAAAGGATAATCAGTTTTCTTTTAGATAATTTCTGAGCCAGACGTCAAGACATTGTCATTTGAATGTCTTCCAGTGTTCTCCATCTTGTTTGTGGTCTGTCAGTGTTCAGAATTGTTCAGAATATTTGTGTAATCCAGTCATCAGCAATGGTAAAACGCAACACTGACAGAAACAGCTCTAATGACTTTATATCACTTGACACATCTAAGGAAATAATCCCAGTGTTTGGAGTTTGTGCCTCTGAAGTTGTTGATCTTATTGTGAAAAGAGAGGAAAGGAAAAGGAGAGAGAGAAAAGGAAGGAAACTGTATTATCCCACCAATTTAAAAAAACCCTAAATTCATAGATATCTCCCTCAGAAAATGTAAGACAAGAGTCTTGAACTGGTTTATAAAATTATAGCAACAAATAGATCATCTTTTAAAAAATTAATGGTCAGAGAAACATGAGAAACTTTCAAATTAGAAAATGTTCTAGGAGAGGACAATGTTCTGAGTGTTGAAAAAAATTACCAAATAATTGATGTCATATTTTAGCTATTTATTGACCAATAGCTGATGCTCAACTTACATGCTTCCTTCAGTTCTTATGTATTTCTGTTAGCATTAGAAAATTTTCTGCATGAAATGGGGAAAAATACAATTATAATCTGCTTAAGCCCTTATTAAATATCCATTTACTACATTTATTATCTACTTTGCCAGAATATCAGCATATCCATCATTGATGGTAAAAAAATTATACTACATGAAACCCCTATTAAATATCCATTTATTATCTATTCTAACTATGCACCAGATTATCATAATGGTTCATTTAAAGCTGGTTTACAAATAAACACATGCCAGAGCCAGAAATGATGTGTGATGGTAGGATAGTAAGAAATAAGAGCCCGTTACACTGATTTAATTCCTCATATATCAGAAAAAATTGGCTCATATAAAATGTCAGTTGGTGTAGGTAACACTTATCCACAAATGTTTAGAGTTGAGAAATATTCTTAAATAATGTCACACATTTCTTCACTTTCAAATACTAAAAGTCCAAGACTCAGAACTTTATATTGGGTAGAAAGTGGACGGCCATAAACATTGGAAGAAAATACCATAAACATTGGGGAAAATATCTTGTCTAAGTTTAGTCATTATGCTTTCTTGCTTTCGGGAACCATGTACAAAGTCTTTTAGAAAATATTTGGAGATGATGAGGTTGAAAAAGAATTGGGTAACTACCCATACAAAAACTAGTGAGGAAGAGCGTGTTTGAAAAAATTAAAAGCAGGCCTATAATATACATTTTACTCTTATAAAGACATTAGCGGCTTGCATGTTATTTTCCAGAGCTGACCTTGAAACCCACCTACTGGACTTTTTCTGATTTTTTTAAGAGGACAAAAGGCTATCCTGGGCATTACTTCCTAGAATACAGTGGAATATCTTTTCCCTGAGTATATCCTAGGGAATGCTCTGCAGGGTAGAGAAGCGATGGCACTGGGTATCAAGTTGCTAGTCAAATCAGCTTGGGAGGTTCTCACATGATCTATTTTCCTCTCAAAATACACAATACATATTACTATATGAAAGCCTCTGCTGTAAATCAAATAATTAACTTTGTTTATCCAAGCTTTTCCCAAACCTAGTTTTGATTTTTCATCTTACCATCTTAATCTTTTATTCTATGCTGCTCATTTTATTTTACCCCTTGAAACCATTTTTGTTAACTCGAACACTGTTTAACATACTATGAGAATTAATATTTGCACTTTTGGAAGCATTGGGTTGGAGTCTTTATCCTTCACCTTAATGGTCCCTCATTGCCTTCTCTTCATATCACCACTGCCTCTTTAAAAAAACCACAATACTCTTGTCAGTGATAATTTAGCAGGTAATTAATTCTACTTCTTCACATATTCCACAGATATATGAGGATGTGGATAGAAGTCTCCTCAGCTTTGTTTGGTTATGATGAGGAAATCTTAATAAATAGTAGGCTAATAAGAAATTAGTTATACATTTAATACAGTTTTGAAATATAGGCTGGAGTATTAAATAAATTTTCTCTGAGTATAGTTTGTTCATTAGTTAGCTTTTACATATTCAAGAGACAATGGGAACTTCCACCTCAGTTCTACATTCTGAAGGAGGTGGCATGCAGAAATATATATCTCTGCCATCAGCCCTGGATATTTTTAAGTCTAGTGTTTATAGTTTTATAACTTCCTGAAAAGCTAGACATTCAGAAGCTCTCCTATATGCACCTATACCATAATCACATCCTTTAAGGACCATGGTCCTGCTCTCCTAAGAGGGGCAGATGAGATACAGGTGCTGATGGACCACTCTTGTCCTAAAACATGTGTGCATGTTACCGAGACTTCTAAATCCATTCCTTCTCCTCTCTTTAGTGTGTTTTGCAATCAGAGTAGAGCAGGCCTAGAATTCTGGAAAGAAACCTACAATGTGAAGCGTTAAATATGAACCATGGGCATTCCGAAGCAGGCTGGTTCTTCCTCTCTGCCTCCGTTTTCTCAAAAAATGGAGATAATGAGGCTTTGTCAGCCACATGTTTGCCACGAGCAAGAGTCATTTTCTAGGCCCCACAATGTGTAGGACATTATGTATTTTGTTATTTTTATTTATTTTTTCTGAATTGGTCTCACTCTGTTGCCCAGGCTGGAGTGCAGTGGCACAATCACAACTCACCACAGCCTTGAACTCTTGGGCTCAGGTGATCTTTCTGCCTCAGCTTCCCGAGTAGCTGGGACTATATGTATATGCCACTACACCCAGCTAATTGTGTGTGTGTGTGTGTGTGTGTGTGTGTAAATTTAGTTTCTCTATGTTAAGTAGGCCGGTCTTGAACTCCTTGTCTCAAGCAATCTTGCCTTGACCTCTCAGACTGCTGGGATTACGGTCATGAGCCACTGTGCCTGGCTCCTTTTTTTTAGAGATACAAAAACTAATGTGACATTGCCCTTTTCACACAATTTACAAGGATACTGTGAAGATGAACACAGAATTGTACATTAAAAAGTGAGCAAATGACATGAACAAACATCTCTCAAAAGAAGATATACAAACGGCCAACAAACATAAGAAAAAACGTTCAACATTACTAATTATCAGGGAAATGCAAATTAAAACCACAACGAGTTACCACTTTACACCAGTCAGAATGACCATTGTTTAAAAATCAAAAAAACAATAGATGCTGCTGCAGATGCTGTGAAAAGGGAACTCTTATACACTGTTGGTAGGAATGTAAATTAGTACACCCTCTATGGAAAGTGGTATGGAGATTTCTCAAAGAACTAAAAGTAGATCTATCACTCAATCCAGCGATTCCACTACCAGGTATCTACAAAGGAAGATATATTTAAAAAAAGACACCTGCACCCACATGTTCATCACAGCACAATTCACAATTGCAAAGATGTGGAATCAACCTAAATGCCCATCAGCTGACCAGCAGATAATGAAAATGTGATATAATATATATATATAATATTATTCAGCAATGAAAAAAGAAATGTCTTTTGCAGCAACTTAGATGGAATTGGAGAACATCATCTTAAATGAACTAACAGCAGGAACAAAAAAGCAAACACCACATGTTCTCACTTATAAGTGGGAGCTAAGCTAAGGATCTGCAAAGTCATATAGAAAGCTATAATGGACATTGGAGACTCAGAAAGGGGAGCGTGAGAAGAAATGGAAGGGTGAAATATCCCACTGTACACAGGTGGGAGTGGTGTATACACTCAAAGTCCAGACTTCTTGGCCTCTACACAAGACACCCATGTAACCAAAAACTATTTGCACCTCCTAAGGCTATCGAAATAAAAATTTAAAAAGAAAAAGTTAATTTTGAAAATCCCAGTTTTAGGTAAGAAGAGATGGATGTTTGGATGCTATTTTGTACAGCCTTAGAAGTCTGAGAATCTGAACAAGCTGCACATCAAAATAAATAAATGAATTTTTTAAAATAATTATATTTTTAAAGTAGGCTGTTACTATAGCATGCAGTCCATAAAGTTATTTTTGGGGAAGCTAGAAGACATTACTCCTGCAAAAAGTATGTTTTACATTTGCTAACAATAAACAGGATTCTTGACCTTAAAAAAAATAGAAAACTTTCATGTATTATCTGATTTTATTTAGGAATTTATTGCCAGAGTTATGACTAATGTTCAGTCTGTGCACAGTCTTTTATGTTCTGATTGTAGGAGCTCCTACTCATGAGCTTAAAAAGTTCTGAGATGAGAAGAAAGAAAATCTTCCAGTTGAAAATTATGCAGGGCAACCCCCTTGGGTCTCCTCCCACTATGGGAGAGTTTCTGTCCTCTCAATAAATCCTGCTTTCAAAAAAAGAAAAAAGAAAATTATGCAATAGAGAATGTAGCTACAATTAAAGTCACTGCATACTACATTTCCCTCTTTGGAGATAACCTCAGACTATTCGATATTTTATAAAGTTATAAATCACATATTAGAGAATTACCTTGAAGCACTACAAATTAACTTCACTAATTCAGTTTCTAAAAGGTAAATGTTTTGCTACAGCTTCACCCACAATCAGCTTAAATCATGTCATCTTGATGACTATTAAGTGAACAAATTGAAATTAGCATTTTGCTGCATATTTTTTTCCCTGTAAGACCTAGCCAAAAATCTATATAAAACGTTTGTTTTTAAAAGAGCTTTAAGAGCCTTTTCATATTATTCTAGTCAATTTGCCAATACAGCTGGTCCCTCTAGTCGTACAATGGGCAGCCTTCTAGCAAATCTCATTTCTAGTTGCTCAACATAGAAAATCAGTAATTCATAAAAGAGTTAGGGGTTCAGTCAAGGCCAGACTTTTGAATTTTCCATCTTGCCTCACAGAAAATTACAGCCTGAATGCCTTACTCTGATGTAGCAAAAGCTCTAGAATACAAATTGATGGTTGAAACCCTCTTTAAATCTCAGATGATGAACTGAGCCTTACAGACCCAACAGACATGGCTGTTGGGTAGAATTAGCTGACATGCACATCTCTGTGACAGAAACGATGCATTGATGTGGCCCTCTCTGCAAGAGGTATTGGGAGAAAATGGGAACTCAAATTGATGAGGTCCTTGCTATTAAGTTTTAATTTGAATCACCTTGGAAACCATAGGCTCTGCATCCATTTTGGCCTTCCACTTGTTTACACAAAGGGAATAACTTCAAAGGGCTCATGCCCTAGCATTCATACCCGACTCATCACACAGAGCTGTGGTTTTGATGTTCTTGTTCCCAATTTATTGTCAGGGTCCGAGTACCTGGGTACCATGGTGATAAAGTGCCATTGAAATACATAGGTAATCAGTCAGTGTACTAGAGGATTGATTTTTCTCTTTCATTCTCTGAACAGACAAAAGCAGTCCTCTCCAAAGCAATGGGAGGGAGAAGACATTTACCATTTACTTTATGAGAACAGCAGTGGTAAAGCCAAGATGCCATTTAATTAGTAACTCTACTTGGGCAATGACTGTTAGGGACCAAAAGTATTGGGAACCTTAATTGAGCTCTCTACATATAGAACACAGGTCTCTCTTTTTTCATTTTTAAGTTGAAGATATAGAAAAGACAAATCATTTTGTCTCAAGCTGACCTGAAGTCCATAATGGAATTGGGACCAAGACTCAGAACTTTTGACTTTCTAGCTAAGACCACTGTATACAGTGTGTCTTACCATAGATAATAATCCTGTCTTTAATCACTTGTCTGTCCCAAAAAGCATATTGCAATTTAAAAGAGACCATGTAGTCTGAGCTGACTACAAAGAAATTTTGTAGGGCCTTTTAAATATTCAGATACATACAATTCACTTTGAATGGTGGCAGCTTTGCCATTAGCAACTATGACCCAAATTCCTCTCTCAAATGTTTTAATTGAAGCCAAATTACTTCACTTTTTACTTTTACATAATAATGTAGCACACTCACTGCTACGACTGTAATCATGGAAAATTTGACCTCTGGTACTTTTGTTCTATTAGCCTTCAACCTCTCTTTCGCATGTATTTAATTTTTTCATTTTTCTTTCTCATATTTTAATATTATATCATTTTCTCTAATTTATATATTGGTCTTTACACTCACATCTTTGAAATTTTCAACAGTTAACATCTGGTTGTTTTTTTTTTCTTTAACAGATTCATTGAGGTACATTTGACATATAGTAACCTGCACGTATTTATGGGGAGGAACTAAAAAAAACCCAGAATTATCTTTTGGAGGGTGGGCCCCTTGTAGGCTTCCCTCACTTGGTTAGTGCTCTAGGAAACCCACTGGCATCAGTGTACCAGCTCGTGGTGTTCTAAGAGTCTGTGTTTGACTTCAGTGAATTTTTTTTTTTTTTTGTAGATTATTGCAGCATGTTTGCCCGTTTCATGATGGGTGATTTACAAGTGTACCTGCCCACACTGTGCTGAATGTTCAGCAGCTTTTCACCAAAAAACAACATGATCCCTATGCCTCACCCCACTTGTTCAGCTGATCTCTCTCCTAGCGACATTTGTTTTTTTGTTTCCTGGATGAAAAAAGCCCTCAAAGGGAATCATTTTGCTAATGTGGAAGAGGTGACACATGAAACAACAGAAGCACTGAAAGGCATCAAAGTTGACAAGTTCAAATACTGTTTTGAGTAGTAGAAAAAGTGTCTCGATAGGTGTATTGCATAAAATGCAGAGTACCTTAAAGCTGGTTAAAGTTTAAACATGTAAGAACTAACACATATTTTTTATAAATAAATTCCATTTTGCCCCCCCCTTATAAAGTGTATAATTTGTAGAGTTTTATATATGTACACACCCATGAAACCACTTGTGATAGTGAGTATATCCATCACTTCCCCTCATTTCCTCATGATTTCTTATAAATCCATACCTCCTTTCATCTTTCAGCCCTTGTATTCACAGGCAACCACTGATCTGCTTTCTCTCTCTACATAGGTTTGCATTATCTAGAATTTTATGTTAATGGACTCATACATTATATACTTTTAAAAAATCTTAGCTTTTCACTCAGAATAATCATTGTGAGTCATCTGCATTGTTGCATGCATCTGTAGTTTATTCTTTTTTATTGCTGATTAGTATTCTTTGTATGGACGTACAAGTGTGTTTATTCATGTATCTGTTCATGAAAATTAGGGTTGTTTCTAGTTTGGGAATATAATAAACTGCTGTGACCATTTGTGGGCAAGTCTTTGTATGAACATGTATTTTCTCTTGGGCAAATACCTAGGAGTGAAATGGCTAGATCATATGTTAGATGTATGCTTAACTTCTTAATAAATTATTTTTCAAATAGTTTTACCATTTCACATTTTTTTCACTGGCAGTGTATAAGAGTTCCAGTTCTTCTACCTTCCTGGCAACCCAAGGTCTAATAAGTCATTTTCATCTTAGCCATTCTACTTGGTATATAATTCATTAAGATTTTAGTTTACATTTAGTTTACATTTCCCTAAAGACTAATGATGTAGAGCATCATTTCATGCATTTATTTGGCATCCATGTATCTTTTTTGGCAAAGTATCGATTCAAACCTTTTGTGCCTTTTTTATTCAGTAGCTTTTTATTTGGGGGTTTGGAGAGCTCCTTCTATATTGTCTAGATTAAAGTTTTTCATTAGATATATGCTTTTAAATATTTTTTCATTCTTCTGTTTTCCTTAACAGTATCTTTTAAAAAGTAGACATTTAAAAAATTGTGACCATTTAATTAATGAATCTTTTTTTTTCAGAATTAATATTTTATTCAATAATGACTAGGCTACTTCACACCACATTTCATGTGATACTACTTTATTTTTTAGTACTCTTTTAGTTAGGAAGAAAGAAATTCTTGATGTCAAAATTTGCTTTCAGTTTGTGCATACTTATTTAAAAATTAATATGTCTTTATTTTTTAGATGCAAATTATTCTCACATAGTTACACCGAACTAACCAGCAAAATGGGCTCAGAAAAAAAAAAATACTATGATCAGAGCAATGATTTCTAATGTTAATTACAAATGGTTCCTATGTGTTTGTTTTTTGTAATTGTACATAAAGTTCACCTAGGCTAACACCTGCAGTGGCTATCACAACTAAAGAAAAGAGTGACCTAGATGGTAGTGTTGGAGTACAGCTGATGGGACCCTGCAGATTTGTTCTTTTATGATCATACTTTTGATGTCACAAATATCTTCTCAAACTTTTCTTCAAGAAGTTTTGTAGATTTTTAGGTTTTACATTAAGTGTATGCTCTATTTTGCCTTAATTCTTATATATATTCTTGTAAATATATATATATATATATATATATAGTCAGATATGGCTCAAAGTTCATATTTTGTATGTGACTATCTAGTTGTTCCAGAAGAACTTGATTTGTTGAACAGACGTTTTTCTTCTTTGAATTGCTTTTGCACCTTTGTCTAAAATCAGTTGCCACATATGTGTAGTCTGTTTCTGGACTCTATTCTGTTCCACTTACCTGATTGCTGACTCCAATGCCACACTGTCTTGACCACTGTGGCTTTATAATAAATATTGAAATCAGGTATTCTTCCAACTTTGTTCTTTCTTCTTGAAATTGTTTTGTTGTTTCTAGATTCTTTGCCTTTCCTTATGAGTTTTAGAATCAGCTTTCCAATTTCTGCATTCAAAGAAACCTGCTGGGATTTTTATTGAAATTGTGTTGAATCTGTAGATCAATTTGGATATAATTAATATCTTAACAATATTGAGTCTTCTGTATTATGAAAAAACATTAAATAATGTGAATGCTGGGGAATAATTCTGACAAAATGTGTGAGATACATACACCAAAACCATAAAATATTGCTAAGCAAAACTAAAGATGTAAATACATAGAGATATATATCCCAATGAACCATTTTTAAGTTTGCCATACTTTATTTGCCTTGTTTTTGTCTATGTAGTTCAACTTTAAAGAAGATATAGTAACTTGAAGGGTGTGCTATTTGCCTCTACCTTCAGTTACTAATGAAAAAGTGATTGATGGAAAGTGTAGAAAGGCAGTGTTTATAAATAAATTATTCATGGAATCATTAGCGTCTCTTTATATTATCCAGCACTTTGTTTTTTCTCTTCTTCTATTTGTCGGTCTTTTGGCACTTTCACTTCTCATTATCATCGTATATAGTAGACAGAAGTGGTAAAAAGAAATGAGACTGAACACAGAAGTTCTTTTCCCCCCTGTTATTAAAAGGCTTTATGGAAAAAGAGAGTTACTATGTTTAGGGATTTCACTTATCCTTTCTGTCCCCATTCTTTGACTCTCATTACCATAGATGAGTGAGGATTGACAATAGTGGAGAAAGTACAAATATGTACATTTAAATATCAAATGCTGCCTTCTAAATCTGTTAATGTATTTTATCAGCAAATACTCAGAACATATGTGAAATACATTTCTCAAGAGGGAAGCCTATCTTTTTGAAGAAGAATTTGTCATTATAACAAAGATTTAGAATTTTGAAGTTGGTTAAATTATCTAATAAAGATGGCTTGGTAGCTGTTGAAATTAAAACAAGCTATTGCTGAAACTCTCATGGACTTTTATGTTATTTGTCCTTCATTCTTAAGATTAATATTCTTATGAAAATTTGTTTTTGGATCTCAGTTTGTCAAAGACTTGATATGAGGTATAGCTGAAGTACTGTGTTATCCAGACATGACTTTTCAGAACTGTGTGGTATAATAAATTGTGACATAATTAAACCTGTGCTACTCTGGGTACAACAAATAAAGGAAATACATATTGTGATGTAATATCTGTAATTATCTTTATTATTTTCACTTGATTGTTAATTTTCAAAATTAGGTCATCTACAAAAGACTCTGTTATTACTATCAATTTGTAAGGTTCTTATGTAATGTAATTTTGAGTAAAATTAGTTGAACAGTACAAAATTTGAAGTTTTTGAAAAATATGTGGTATGAGGTTATCGGTTCTCTAGAAAGAAGTGTTGTGAACAAAAAGCAGCAAGCAAAGGAACTGAACCCAGAAATTGTCAAAAAATTGTATTTGTCTTCAAGAAATAGAAATATAGAAAAATACAACTGGAACAATAGAATAAATGATAAAGAGTACTGAGAGACTAAATTTATTCAAATAAGAGATCTATGGCATGCATAAATGTCATTAAATAACCAGTAGCCACCAGTTTGAAAAATCACAGCTGACAGAAAATTTCGCCAATCTATAGGATTTATTTTTATTTTTAGAAATGGGGTCTCACTCTGCTGCCCAGGCTGGAGTGCAGTGGCACAATCATAGCTCACTGCAGCCTCAAACTTCTGGGTTCAAGCAATCCTCCTATCTCAGCCACCTGAGTATCTAGGACTACAGGTATATGACATAATGCCTGGCTAATTTTTGTTTCTAATTTTTGTAGAGGTGAGGTCTCACTATGTTGCCCAGGTTGGTCTTGAACTCCTGACTTCAAGCTATCCTCTCCCCTCTGCCTCCCAAAGCACTAGGATGCCATAGGAAATTTATCCATCTTAGAAAAAGGAAATAAAAAAGGGAAATTATGCCAGCATTTATTGAGAGTCTACTGTGTGCTAAGCCTTGGAATTACAAAGGCGAAAAGTCAAGGTCCTGATCTCAAAGATGTCCAGCTGTGCCCAAGGGAGGGACTTAAAAATGCTTTTCCCAAAAAATAATTACAAAGCATAGCAAAACTGATAAAATCAACCACTTAAGTGCTATGGAATTGACCAAAGACATATAATAATCTGAGAAGCTTTGTGCTTGGAAAACTGTTGAGCATTGTATCTATGAAAGATTCCAGTGGTTGGAAGCTTTACTGACTCAAGATGTTTGAGCACAACCTTTGACCAGTCATCAACTGGTCATTAAACTATACATCACAGGGTAACCTCTAGGAATCCAGGTTTAAAAATAAAAATAAGAATAAAAAGGGGTCGGGCTCGGTGGCTCAGCCTGTAATCCCATGCTTTGGGAGGCCAAGGAAAGTGAATTGCTTGAGCCTGTGGGTTCGAGACCCACCTGGGCAACTTGGCGAGACCTCATCTCTACAATAAATCAAAAAATTAGCCGGGCATGGTAGCATGCGCCTGTAGTTTCAGCTACTTGGAAGGCTGAAGCAGAAGGATCACCGGAGCCCAGCAGGTCAAGGCTGCGGTGGCCGGGAGCATGCCACTGCACTCCGGTCTGGGCAACGGAGTGAGACTCCAACTCAAAAAAAAAGAATAAAAAGGAAAACTGAGCAGGGGTATCAGTGGCTACAGACCATAGGGAGACATATTTCACAGATTTAGCCTGTGCAAATTACTAAACAAACAAAAAAAAACCACAAATGACAACAATGAAAAACAACAGCCTTCAGGGTAAAGTCAGAATCTACAATTGTTGTATTACCTAAAATGTTCAATTTCTGATACAAGTTGGAAGATATGTAAAGAAACTAGAAAGTGTGACTAAGAAAAGAAGCTGTCAGTAGAAACTCTGAAGATTTCCCAGTGTTGTATTTAGTAGACAAAGATTTCAATGCAGCCATTATAAGCATGTTCAAAAAACTAAATGAATTCAGACGTTAAAAATTATAGGAAATTATAACAACATGACTCAACAAATAATACATCTCAATAAGGAGATCGAAATTATAAAAAGAAAAAAGAATCATATGAAAATCTTAGGGCTGAAAATACAGGATCATAAATAAAAATTCAATAGATTATCTTAACAACAGATTTGAGATTATAGGCAAGAGAATCAGTAAACTTGAGATGAATCAATAGAAATTATACGACCTGAAGAACACAGAGAAAAAGACTGAAGGAAAATGAGCAAAGCCTTTCAGAATTATGGGACAACATTGAGCATATCAACACAGATGTAACAGGAATCCTAAAAGGAGGAAAAGTAGCAGAGAGAAAAAAATGTGTGAAGAAATAATGACCAAAAACTTTCTAAATTTGAAAACCAGTGTTACTCTACAGAGACAAGAAACTTCATTAACCCTAAGTAGGATAAACACAAAGAATTCACATCTGCCACATGATAATCAAACTTTTGAAAGCCAAACAAAAAGAGTAAATCTTGAATGCATCAAGACAAAAACAGCTTATGACATAGAGAAGAATTTATGCAATTAATGACTGATTTCTCATTTGAAAGATGCTGAAATTAAAAAACCCAACAAAGAATTCTATATCCAACTAAACTAACCTTCAAAGGTGAAACAGACATCCCCAAATAAAAATCAGACTGGGAAAATCTATTGCTAACAGACTTGCCTTATGAGAATGTCAAAGAAGGTTTTTTAGGTTAAAAGAAAGTAATACCAGAGGATAACTCAAATTCACAGAAAAAAAATGGAAAAGCACTGGAAATGACATGCAGGTTAATATAAAAGGCTTTATAAGTATGTAGGTTAATATAAAAGGCTTCATAACTTCTTTAAAAGACAGATGAGTCTATAAAGTAATTATTATAAAGAGCACTTATTGTTGAATTTATATGAATATATTTAATATATATGACAATAATGGTGCAAAGATTGGGGAGAGGATGAAACTGTAAAGGAACCAATTTTCTATATTTTACAGCAACTAATTTATTATTAGCCTGCTTTTGATTGTGATGTCACAATGCTTATTGTAATTGCTAAAGCATTCTTAAGAAAATAACCTCTCCATTAAATTATTAAAAAATGAACATAAGAATTAAAATACTATACTAAAAATACACTTAATGCAAAAAAGGCAGTAAAGGAGGAATAGAAGAACAAAAAAGACAGGAAAGTTAGAAAACAAGTAGCAAAATGGAAAATGTAAACCCAACCATGCTAATTAATTGTGAATGACCTAATCATCTTAGTCAAAAGACAGAAATTGGCAAACTGGATTAAAAAGTGAAGATCTAACTAAATGTTGTCTACAGAGAAACAACTTAGATTCGAAGACAGACGTTAATTTAAAGTAAGTGGATGGAAAAACAGATATCATGAGAACAGTAACCATAAGAAAGCTGTAGTGATTATATTAATATCAGACAAAATAGAATTTCAGACAAGAAGTATGCTATAGAGGAAGACAGATATTTTATGATAAAGGGTCAATAGACCAGGGATGTATAACAATTATATGTACACCTAGCGATAGAGCCCCAAAATACATGATGCAACAACTGACAGTTTGAAAGGAGACATGAACAAATAATGAAGCAGAAAAAATTAATTTCAATCAACTAAAAAACATAAAATATTTAGGTGTCACTAGTCATACCTTTATAAAAATAATATTAAGGCAGACCAACATAAATTTCATTTGTAACACACATACACACACACACACACACACACACACTCATAGGAATGAATACTAATCTTAGTCTCATAAGAATCTTATAAAAGGATGAATTTGACTAAAGGTTTCCCCTGAAGGATGATTATCAGAGGTTATGCATTAACGTTGAAGAACCTCTCAAATTTACCCCAAAGCTCTGTCAAATAATTTGTATTTAATTGAATAGGTAAACGAACATGGACTATGCTTATCAGATTTGAAGGTCCCATATGAGGTGACATTTCTAAGGCTCTCAAGGTTAGAAGTAAAATTCAAGATATGTTATTAAATAGGAAAGTAGGCCTACACAAATTAGATGAAATTCTGTCAAGACAAGTACAATGCAAAAACTCAGTAATGTAAAAATGTGATGGACCAAAACTGATTAGATATAAGTTTCAAAGAAAAAGAGCTCAGACTAATGGGCGAATGCATGGCCAATGTAGGACTGTGCAGAAAACGGATACAATACAAAAGTTGAAACGGATACAATAAAAAGAATGTGACACACGTGTTTTAAGGAAGAATCATTTTATTATGATCATTTGGTGAATTTTTGTTCATACGTTGCATCCTTTTTTTCTACTATACCTTTTAAAAAGTAGAAACGAAAAGAATGGCTGACATGAAAAGATAATGAATGGAAAATAGGTCCTCCCTAAGGGCAAATAAAAGGAAGTTGGGCTTGCTTTTTCCAAAATGGGAAATGCTAAGAGATGGCAGCATAATTTTTAAAACTAGGCCAAGAGTCAACAGCTTTTATTTCTAGTTCAAGGTCTCCTTTGCTTAAACAAGTTCAGTGATGAGGATGATGATACTGATATTTCTAAAATTGACACTAACATTTATAGAGGGCTAATGCTTGCCATTTCTCTGGATTACCTTATTTAACTTGCATAATTATGCTATGAGATGAATACTCAAATTAACTCCATTTTTCAGATTAGAAAACTGAATGTAATTTCCCTCAGGTGAAAACTGGGCTATTAAAATATGTCCTACTTACTGTTTCAGGTGGAAATGGGAAAATGCAACACTCTAGCTGCCAAGGTTTATTTGTCTTACCAAATTTATAGAAATTCTATGTAGAGGTGCTTCATGATTATTAAGAGCCAAGTAAGGGCATATTGGCCTTAAAGCAAAGTCATTGACTTTTTGCTCTGATATAGTTAAAGCCAACACAAGATTGTGGCATACCTGCTATAGGCTTAACATGGTTCTAGATACCATGATAGGATATACAAAGAAAAACAAACCAGGCTGGCTCGGTGGCTCAGCCCATAATCCCAGCACTTTGGGAAGCCGAGGCGAGTGGATTGCCTGAGCCTGAGGTTTCGAGACCAGCCTGGGCAACTTAGTGAGACCTCGTCTCTACAATACATAAAAAATTCGCCGGGCGTGGTAGCGCGTACCTGTAGTTCCGACTACTTGGAAGGCTGAGGTGGAAGGATTGCTGGAGCCCAGCAGGTTGACGCTGGGATGGCCATGAGTGTACCACAGCACTCCAGTCTGGGCGACAGAGTGAGACTCCAACTAAAAAAAAGGAAAGAAAAAAATACATATTTAATGTCCTAGTAGTAATTGTAGCTAATGTTTGTTAATCTCTTACTATGTGTTCATATAATCCTCACGACAACTGTGCAGTAGCTACTATCATCCTCATTTTACAGATGAAGAACAGGAGCTAGTTGATGACAACACTGTAATTTAAATCCAGGCTCCTCACCATTGCTTGAGAGATGAGAGAAAGAGAGAGAGAGGGAGGGAGGGAGGGAGAGAGAGAGAGAAAAGAGAGAGGAGAAGGAAGGAGGAGAGGGAGGGACGAAAGAAAAAGAAAGATAAAGGAATGAAGAGAGAAAGAAAAAAAGAGTATAAGGTAAAGTAGTTAAGGCTATGTCAAATCAGGAAAAGGGAGAAGTCAATTTGAACCAGTTTGGACAAGTAGCTTCAGCATTCTTAAAGTGATAGGCTTGGGTAGCCAGAAAATGGAAGGGAGTACATTATATGTGGGCTGTATAAGAATAAGCAGAGCATATTTTGAGTGAACAGTTTATTCATGAATTGACTCATTCAGTAAGCATTAAGACCCTCTTATAGGTCACGCACTGTGTTATTTGCTAGGGTCTTAAAAAGCAACAGATAAGAGATTGACAAACATTAAACAGTGACATTGCTGGATGCTAGCATAAGGGTTGGAGTAGGGCTAATACTACAGAGGATAAGCTAAGGTTCACAAAGGATGCCTGTCATTCCCAGGTCTTAATGCAGAAGTGGGAATTAACCAATCAAAGAAGAGGCTACAGTAGAAGGAGCACGTGCGAATTGTCTTATGATTCAGTGACAGAAGTGTCATCATGGAAGGTAGTTGTGGGTAGGAGAGTATTAGGGACTTGAATCTGGAAAGGGGAGCTGAGGATAAGCCCCATGTATTGTGGGTTTATTTTTTCTCTGTGGGGACAGTGAAGATTTCAAGTATACCAACCTTCCCAGGCATGCTTTAATGACTAGAGACAGGTAAAGTTGAGAAAAAGTGGGGCCACATATAAAGGTACCAGAGTAAGGTATTGAACCTAAGGTGATAGTGAGGAACCATGTGGCATGACTAAACCCAGCCATCAGTTAAAATCAGCAGTTGGCCCTGACGTGATGAAAAACTGGCAAGCTGGGAGCAGGAATAGAGAGGAAATGATGCATCTGACAGAAATGCTGAAGATATATTACAAAGTGTCAGAGACTGGACATAAGGAAGAGAGGGAGGAGTCAGATGGACTCATGTTTTCAAGTCTAGGAAACTTGGGAGATTAGGAGAACTGTGGCACTAACATACTGGCACAAAGAATGCATTTAAGTGGAGAAAGTAAGCGCTTTTTAAATGTTTGGAAGATAATATAAGAGCCATTTTGGAATGGATTTTTAAAGTCTTTATTAATAGTTGACCCCAGTCCACAAAGGACCTGTGACAGCTTATTTCAAGTTTTAATAATTATTGATTTTTAAGACATGACCAGGCCAAGTGTGGCAGCTCATGCCTGTAATCCTAGCTCTTTGAGAGGCCCAGGTAGGCAGGTTGCTTGAGCCCAGAAGCTCGAGACCAGCCTGAGCAACATAGTGAGACCTCATCCCTACAAAAACTTAAAAATATTAGCCAGACGTGGTGGCAGCAACTGTAGTAGTCGCAGCAACTCAGGATGCAGATAAAAAGCTAACAACGATAAACATTAATATATATCTAGCCTAGGCAACATAGCACGACCTCGTCTCTACAAAAAAATCAAAAAAATGATCCAAGCATGGTGGTGCACACCTGTAGTCCCAGATACTCTGGAGACTAAGATGGAAGGATGGCCTGAGTCCAGGAGATCAAGGCTGCGGTGAGCCATGATCGTGCTACTGCACTCCAGTTTGGGCAACAGAGTAAGACCCCCCCAACTCAAAAAAATTAAAAAAGCATTAATATATCTGAAATGGAAATTGGACCACATGGCCTCATAAGATCCCATGCATGAATGCATTCAACAGGCTTGTATTGTGAAATTCCAGCCAGTATTACATGATGGATGGTGGCTCAGCTTAGTAAACACCAGCATGTGCTCTATAGTTGGGCAGAACTTGGGTCATTTCAGCTCCTGCACTGGAGAACTATGTGTACTTGGCAAAATACTTACCCTCTGTGATCCTTAAGCTCCTCAGCTGTGAGACAGAGGTTGTGGTAGCACCCACCTCATAGGAAGGTCATGGAAATTAAGTGGGGTGATGCATGTGAAGCCTCTAGTCTCATGCCAGACACACAGAAGATGACCAGTGAGTGTCAGGTGTCCCTGT